>JAOPHQ010003494.1:0-75000 GCA_030340625.1 Merluccius polli | reverse complement strand
ACAATATTACCATATGGATATATAATAAATGGTTATACTGCGAGTATTGGAGCATATCGTTTTCAAATTAAATGATCGAATGGAGACTTGTTCGTCAACAGTAACCACGACAACCAGTGTCCAACAATCAATCCCTTTTTCTATTTCTCTGTTGTGAATTATTGTCCATATGCATTGCGTGTAGTTGTTTTACCACAAAATGAGTCGATTTAATACATTAGCAAAGCTGGACCAAGTAAAATAACCATAATCACACGTCTAACGGGACTATGAAAACCAATTAAGCTTCTAGGCATGGCGACCGCCACATTAATGTGCTCAGCTTCAATGGGTCAAAAAAATAATCAGGAAGAGCTTTATTGCCATATAAGTTTGCACATACAAGGGAGTTTTTTCCAATATGTTTGGCACAGTAGGTTGAAAATGATCTCATCTTTTGGCTGGTCCAGCCTCTATGACATAAGTGTTTTGTGCACCTCATGTTCAATAGAAATGACACTGAGTCCATTCATTCTTTAGTGGAGGTACTGGCTTTTTATTGCATGTTTTATATTTCAATTTGGAGACACTGCTACCAGCCCCTCATCACACTGTGATTACTGGTCAGTATGGATTGGATTTATATGGAAAGGCCCAGATTATACATGTTTACTTCATTTAATTAACGGGCCCCCTGTTAATTAAATCAGGTAAACATGTATCGTATATTACTCTGTTGCAGGCTTACACAGTGGTTAGATGGAGCAGGTTGCTGCTGAGGCTCTATTTGCTGTAAAAACAAACGACAGCGTAAGCCTACAGTGTCGTCTCCCTTTATTGAAAGTCCTCCTAACTAAAACGATGGGACGTAGCGGCACTATTGTATTGTGTGGTTAGAAAGCAATCTATCACTGTTATTAATGAATCCCCTTTCTAAGCTACGCTACTTGTTGTTTGGCAAAAAATTAGAGTTTCTTTCAATGGAATTTTGTCGAGTCTTCCAAGGCATTAAATATACTTGATGGGAAAAATTTGTGATGGCAAGATATGCCTCCCGAGATTTTATTTATGTAGTTTATATTTCTCAGCTGCTTCGGAGGACAAATATGATGTTTTATGTGTGTTTGGTAGCAAATGTGTGCACGTGCAAAATAAATCATCATAACCTTTTTCAGAAATAAGTGCATACGCTATTCTCACCAATCGCAACGTCGCAACCTAATTCATTGGCACGCTTTCTTTTTTATGAAGGAAATTATCTTTCAAAACCCCCCTGAAGTGAAAGAGCGTTTCAAATTCTTTTTCATTTTTGTGTTCATCTCATGGGAGTGCTGTGTACACTTATGAGACGGCCACAAGTGATTCTGGCGTGAGCGCGAGATGCTTCTGGTAACATATTACCAGCATGTGGTTAACAGGGGCATTAAGTCAGTCTCTCTCATTCAGCTTGTGAGGGTCTGTTGCCCCCCAGTGTGTCGTGTGGTTCCACGCCTCATACGCTAATGGCTGATTGTTTTTCACACTTAGCCACACTGTGCGGAAATTAAGAGGAAAAGCTCCTCGAAAAAAAAGAGGCCATTTTAGCCTTAAGTTTGCAACAAATAAAATATGTAGGGAAACGTCTGGGCATTGTGCCATAAAGGAAGGTGTGTGGACTTAATTTTCACTTGGTACTGCTTTTTTTTCAATTGATACGCACCAAAAAGCAGCTTTTCTATAGGGCTTGTACTATAGGGCTTGTACATCAGAATGCACGTCTCGCATGAGAAACGCTGTGGCAGTTTCAAACACAACAATGTCTCCCCATAATGACAAATAATTTGAAATTCGATTTTAATTACTGAACAATGACCAAAAAAAGCCCTTACTACTAACATAATAACTATGTTGTGATGTTGCGATGTACAAGGCCTATTGAGCCCCCCCCCCCCCCCCCCCCCCCCCCCCCCCCCTCTAACTATAGCGCATTGTAAAGAGTAATTAGCACATTGACAACATTCTGTAATTGTAATAAATATATTTTGTGTGTCCCTCTGCAGTGCCGGTCCAAAAGGGGACAACATCTATGAGTGGCGCTCCACCATCCTGGGCCCCCCGGGCTCCGTGTACGAGGGGGGGGTCTTCTTCCTGGACATCGCCTTCACGCCAGACTACCCCTTCAAACCGCCCAAGGTGATGCGCTGACTAAATGCTCCTGACGTGAACACAACGTGATGTGAATTGAGCTATAAATAACTTGTGTGCGGCCATTAAATGCTGTAAGCGAGACTATTGTTGGCTTGAGTTAATTTATGGTCTGGTTATGTGTCGTTCTGTTAGTTGACCACTAGAGGGCGACGTTGCACTTTGAATGAAACTAGAAGGCCAAGTCCATTGCCTTGAGGCTCTCTTGGGATCTATTGGGCCTTGTCAAGTATTTGTTTGATTATGTAGTGTGTGTGTGTGTGTGTGTGTGTGTGTGTGTGTGTGTGTGTGTGTGTGTGTGTGTGTGTGTGTGTGTGTGTGTGTGTGTGTGTGTGTGTGTGTGTGTGTGTGTGTGTGTGTGTGTGTGTGTGTGTGTGTGTGTAAGGCATAATGTACAGTGAGCCAGTCATTCACGTTGGGGTCCCACATCACCTTGTCTGGGTTTATTTGTTTCACAATAATAACGTACATTATCCCGCTTATTACACGGCTACTTACTAAAGAAATCAATCATTTGACACAAAGTATAAAAACAAAAAATGATTTTATTGATTTAAAAATGATTTTATTGCTTCTGCTAAAAAAAAAAAAATGTCTGTTAGATTTTATGGTTGGAAATAGTGCCCATAGCAACGGTCCGTTATTCATAGCAGCTGCTTTTAAAAAATAACAGACGGCAGAATGCCGTAATTGACCAATCAGAATCGAGTATTCAACAAAGCTGTGCTAATATATGTAGCTGATGTCTTCCTGTGTGCCTACCTGTGTGTTGCCCAGGTGACGTTCCGCACCAGGATCTACCACTGCAACATCAACAGCCAGGGGGTGATCTGTCTGGACATCCTGAAGGACAACTGGAGCCCCGCCCTCACCATCTCCAAGGTCCTGCTGTCCATCTGCTCCCTGCTCACAGACTGTAACCCCGGTAATGACCTGGACCACACGCACATACACACGCACGCACACACACTACCCCCGGTAATAAGTCGACATGTTCATGGTTCAATAAGTCCCACAGTAGTCTGTTAGGAAGCAAGGGTGTGTGGACTCATAGTTGTTAAATATTGTACATAGTATCTCTGTAGCATCTCCTTCCCCACACAGAAGAATGTTATTCAGGCTGATAACTACAAACATTCCTGCAATGTATTGTTGCCTTTTTACTATTATTTGTGTTTTTGATTTGATAAGCACTTTAAGCATGGTTAAAAACAACTCTGGTTGTTTTTAACCATGCTTTATAAATCATTTTGATTTGACATGCGTGTGCATGTTTCTCTGTCGTCACCATTTTTTCATTGATGGGAAAATGGGCCAAAAATTCTTGAAATGTTAAAGCAACTAACACATATTATGAATACTAAGAGTTTCTTTTTCCTCTCTCAAACAGCCGACCCGCTCGTGGGAAGCATCGCGACACAGTACACGACAAACAGACCAGAGCACGACAGAATAGCCAAACAGTGGACCAAGCGCTATGCCACATAGTGCCTGAAGGGGGGGGGGGGGGGGGCTGCTTCCTGGGGACAGCTCTGGACCTGAGGGGGGGGGCAGTGCACAAGTTAAAGGAAAAGGGTCATGGGTTGAGTTCAGCATCCCCCCCCCCAGCCCATTAAAACATTGTTTTCCTTATTTTTGCATGAACTAGTTTTTTTTTGTTTTTTTTGTTTTCCCGTAGGTCGTTACACAAATGATGTATTTAGATTTACGTGCGTTACCTTTCCTTCAGTGAGCTTCAATGCATCCAAGGGGATCATTGGGTTAGACCTCAGAGGATGTGATAGCAGTCTGTTAAGTAATGCAAAACAGTGTTTTAATAGGATTTGGGCTGAATTGGGGTGATGGAGGGGCCAACGATGGGAAGTGAGGATATGTTGTGGATATTTTTTTTATCTTGGGTGGGGGGGGGGGGGTATTGGAAGTCTTAAGTGAGTTCAGTTGTTTTAAATGTAAAAAATGTTTTTTGTTATATTGGCCCAACTATAATCGAATTTAGCAATATTGCATTTGGTGTTTTCCTTTGCTCTGATTGGACGCTTGAAGGGTAAAGTAAGTGGCACTTTCTTAAAAATCAGTTTAATCACAGCATGGTTCCCCGTCAAGGCCGTCCTCCTGTACATGTTTTTGTTGCTTTTTCAGTTCTCAACGTCATGGTTTCTATACGCTATTTGACGAGGTGTTTCACACATGTAGATATGTGATGGTGTGGATGGCTGTTGGTTGTATAATGTAGGCCTAATGATTTAGAAGAAAAAAAATCTGTCATGTTTCTGTAAGAATTAAATGTTACCAACTAAAGTTTCCCAAAAGTGTAATTTTTGACCTGGGGGGGGGCTTCAGCATGTTGCTGGGAATAATTGATTAAGCATCTCTAAATGCAGAGACATTTGCATCAAATAAATTAGTTATCTACTTACCTCGACTAATTTTGAGCCAAATAGACACTGATTATTCAGGCTGGCACAAAGTGTGCATTAGGATATTTATATCATTACGGTTATTTTATCGAAGATCATTTAATTGAACTACAAATAATAAAACTACTATAGACCGTTTTGAATTCCTGGCCTTTTAAGTTAGAATATGATTGTCATGTCATTCTGACAAGGCATAAGTGCTGATGATGAATGACGAGGCATGCTCCATAATAAGATCTTTTCTAAAGAGTGCCTACTAGGCTATCTTGCATATGTTTATGACCTGCATATAAGTATTTGTAGGTCTTTCAGTTCCTCAGCATCAAACATAGCAGGCTAAATGACCCCTCTCTATATATATTGATCCTGAATGGTTCCCTGACAAAAGAAGCGACCTAAATGCAACACAGCCAATACAGACGCATGTCAAATCTCCCTAATACAGTAATGTATTAGACATCCATGCATGCTACATGTTGGTCTTGTCGGAAAGAAGAGTCAGAACGAATGAAAATCTACAGCCAGTATTTTAATCTATGCATTGTTAACCCTTACAGTTTGTAGAAGATCACAGGAATATTGCTAGACAGCAAAGGAAGATTTGAATACAACTTTAAAGGTATTATTCTAAGCTAAGATACAAGCTCATTTGCTAACAGTACAAAATGTTTGTTTGGGCTCTTGGAACACACACATTAACATTAGACAGTACCATCTGCTTTTTCACATTGCTATACACGTCAGGAATGTGGGTTTATTAAAGTGCTAAAAAATAAATTAGTTAAAAAATAAATATCTATCCATAGTGGCAGTTCTAACATTAGACAGGTGTGTGTCTGTGCATTGCTACACATTTCAACACAGTCTACCCAACAGGCTACGAAATGCAGAAGTGCAACTAATGCCGAGACAAACGGCGTAACCGATTACACATTGTAAACGTCAAGGCCTAAGTACCAAGCATTACTGTGTATCCAAGTACAATACTATCGCCTTCCACGTCAAAACAAAAGGTGGCTTGAGATGGATGGGGGCGATTGATCGTTCATGGTTCAGAGGTCGTTGGACGGCGTGCCCTTGCTCTTGCGGCCGGGCAGGGGGAAGGCGGACTTGCTCTGGGGCTGCGTGAGGCGGCTGGTGAGCGTGGTGAAAGGCTCGATGAGCGAGCCGCGCTCCGCCACGCTCACCTCCCACAGCTTCACCTTCTCGCCGCGCGCCCACTGCTGCGCCGCCTCGGGGTCCACCTGCCGCTGCTCCCGCAGGTCCGTTTTGTTGCCCAGCACGATGACCGCCACCTGCCACAACAACCGCAGGGTCCAAAATGAACACCTGCCTGCTACCAGCCAATGGCGAAAAGATTTGACAATGTTGCAGGTAAAAAAAAGCAGGGTTACATATTAAAACAATTGCTAAATTCTAAAAGTAGATTTTGGAACAAGCAACACCTAAAGCCTGTAGGCCACGCCTATGATTATTCAAAGTAGTGAGTGTAGTGAGGCTTGCGGAATACAAAAGTGACGTAGGGCTGGGCAATATATCGATTTGATATCGATGTTGTGATATGAGACTAGATATCGTCTTTTGATTTGGGATATCGTAATACCGTCAGATATCAAAAGACCACAGCATATATGACCATAAAGTATGGTCAAAATAATTCAGATACAAGTTATTGGGGAGAAAGTAGGGGTTAGGCATCTTGCCTACGGATGCCTACAGGTTAGGCTGCGGACGTTGGGAATCGAACCATGTTCCTTTCGGGCTGGGAGCTGAACACCCTAGCCAGTTCACTATCCTGCCCCAGGGAATATATCTAGTCCCGGATCACAATATGTCCATTGTATAAATATATAATCGCCCACCTCTTTTTTGTCTCTGGACTTGTCTATTTCCTTCTTCAGTATGTCGACCTTCTTGAAGGACTCCAGGCTGTCCACGCTGTAGACCAACACGAAGCCGTCCGCCACCAGGTAGTAGTGTTTGGGGAGGTCCAGTTCGTCGTGGAGGCCCCTGGTGTCGTACAGCCGAAGCTGTTCCTTCACGCCGCGGTCCGTCTCCACCGAGGCCACGTACACATCCTCCTGCGTTTCACTGGTTTCAGACCCTGAGAGACGACAAAGGCCATCAACAACAACAACAACAACAACCACAACACAATGCATACCATTAAACCAAGGAAGGCGCCACAAAGCAGACCGAGCACAGCAACCCATAGCTCCTTGTACAATGCCACTGTACAGAACTACACAGCAGTTATAATTGAATGGAAACAACAACATGGTGACTGATGATGACTTGGCTTTTTTTAGACACCATGACAGCTTACAATCTTACAATCAAAGCAACTAATTGACTTGAATTCACTGAAAAGCAGCGACATGGCCCATGTGATGGCTGTGTGTGACCTCCAGCTACTCACCCACAGTGTGGTTGCCGTACAGTAACTGCTCCAGGATAGCAGTTTTCCCCACAGCAGCCTGGCCGCAGACTACAACTTTACACCCTTTCCCCATTTCCAGCCTACAGGACAACACGTGAAAATGAGCATAAGTTGAAGGAAAAGAAAAGTGTACACCAATAATAGACGACAAATATGACACACGGGTGTCGTTAGTTGTTAGCGCCGTTTAAACACGGACCCCTATTGTAGTCTTAGCAACGTAGCTACTACTAGATGCAGGCGAGTTATGTACACCAAACACGCACAACACTGATACCGCCGGTGGTAAAAACCAATAATAACGGCGCACACCAGGGTCAAAGTACAAACGGTACCACCTAGTCCAGTTTATGGCTGTCTGGTTTCGGGGCAGACATCTCGGCCAGCAGGAGCATCCCTTCTTCACGGCGCCGCCGCCGCTCCGCTGGTGGTGGTCCGCTGCGCATGCGCGAATCCCGGAATAATCCCACGCGCACGTCCACGCCAAAATTCAATTAAAAAAAAGAAAGATATTACCTGTTAATCACACCTAGTTCACCATCCGTCTATCTTTATAATTATATCGTCATAAAATAAATATTATATTTATATATATATTATATTATTTATATTTATTTATCCATTTCGCTCGGTTGTGATCATGTTCATTTTTTTAGGCTAATAGTGTCTTCAAACATATATATGTGTTTTTACAAAATAGAGAGACATTGAATGTGATGTCAATGACGACGTGTTTAAGGCTAAGCCCATGCTCAAATCAAAATAGTGTGTGTGCGATAAAACCGTAGGATACGCCAGCTAAACCGGGAACTACATTTCCCAGGAGCGCTGTGCGCGGACTGCGCTACGGGGCTGTCATAAAGCATGCTGGGTAATTTTTCTCTCTCTTTCCGGCTGGTACGCCATCATGTAAGCTATAATTCCAATGCTTTTACGGAACGCAATCTATTAAAATCTACTATATTGGACCTACATCATTATGTCAAATTTGCCACACTGGTTTATCGGACTTCGGCTTTCAATATGCTGCGATTATTTTTTTGAGATTTGTAATTTTAGACCATGGTAACAGCCCTAGTTCTGTTGGCTACCATAGGCGCTTCGGTGTCTAGCAGTTCACCCGGCTGTCCGGTTAGCTGCCGTGTTGTGGATTCAACGTTTAGCAGTATTTAATGAAATAACGTCTTGGTTTGTGCTTGTAGTTAAATTAGTGGTATTATATCAATAGTGTATTGATCTTAATGCTGCCTAATGAATGCAACTAGCGAACCTGAATACTGGGTTTACCGGGTTAGCCCGTTAGCCAAGCTAACGTTAGCGTGGGGATACAATGGCATTGGCATGAATCTCATAAGTTTTAAGCAGTTACTGATCGCGTAACATTCAGCCTGTACACATTCAAGTGTGATGTGCAGGTCTATTCACCAGCCTACTTGCATTCAGTATCGCAGACATCTTTGTCAAATGACAATACATTTGTCACATGAGCATAGTTGATGGTAAACATGTGTATGTAATGCATGCCCACGTTTTAATACACTCCCTGATGACGTGATCAAGGAGGTGTCTTATAAGACCATCACCAGTATATTGGTGCACTTTTAAATGGAGGAGCTTCAAAGCAGTGACCAAAACTTGGAAGATGCTCTGTAGTGACTTCCATCGATATACCTTTAACTCCAGCTTGCTTGACGTCAATGGGTCCAGTATGTGCAAATGTGTCATGTGTTGCTTTTACTAAAATGCGTCTGTCTTTCCATAGATAAATCAAGATGGGAGCATATAAGTATATGCAGGAGTTGTGGCGCAAGAAGCAGTCCGACGTGCTGCGTTTCCTCCTCCGTGTGCGTTGCTGGCAGTATCGCCAGTTGTCCAACCTCCATCGTGCTCCTAGGCCCACCAGACCCGACAAGGCTCGTAGACTGGGCTACAAGGCAAAGCAGGGTAAGTCCCCTCACCACATTGGCCTGTCGCTGAGTTGTAAAGATGTCGATGGTCTCTACTCGTGAATAACAGTCCTTTGTGTTGTCGTCGTCGTCTAGGCTACGTCATCTACCGTATCCGCCTCCGCCGCGGTGGCCGCAAACGCCCCGTGCCCAAGGGTGCTACCTATGGCAAGCCCGTGCACCATGGTGTCAACCAGATCAAGTTCGCCCGCAGTCTGCAGTCCGTTGCTGAGGTAAGCTTGTAACCGACTCCTGGGAAGACTGGCACTCTAGGGGGTTTTGTTGTTCACTCCTAGAAGGTGTTGGAAAAGGTGTTCTTTGCTGTCATTGACGGATGACTGCAAAGTATAGATTGTGGGCGTAGAAACATGGATGAGTAGTGTTTTTTTTGTTTGGATACCTGCACATTGTCTGCAAATCTGAACATTCCAACAGCTGTGGAAGTATATGACGTTGTACTACCGGAAGTATAACAGTGAATTTGATCAGTGTTTGCACTGGTTCAAGATCCATTCTAAATGCTCACAACATAATTGTGATTGAGCTGAACCTCACATTTAATATGGGAGTCTTATGAAGTGACTGTTCAGACAATTTCCAACACTTACACACTGATCTTTTTAAAAGCTGGTGTTCTATATGCTACCTATCAATGTGCTACATAGACCCACAATCTAGGGCTTCATTTCCATTTCCAGTTGTGTATATCCCATAAAGGTAAAACTCTGTTATGAGTTTATTTATTAATTTAGTTTTTATTACAAACGGTTAAGTGTACTGTAAGAATATAGGTAGCATATTTTGATACTCTGCATCTTTAAGATTTCAGGGGTAGTGTTTCCTTGAACATTATTTGATCGAGGATCCATCAAAAAATGCTCCCGCTACAGAATAATTTTATATTGCACCACTACTCACTCCATGTATAGTATACTGTAAAAATATGGGGAGCAGGGTGGGAGACTCTGCTATCGATTTGTGCTACGAAACGGCGAGAAACACCCTATAAAACCCATGGCCTATATCAGGGGTCTCCGCAAAGGGTGCTACGGTAGCATTTTTCGACAAGGCAGCATAATTCATCAGAACACCGGGACTGATGCCTAGTGTCCTCGGATGGTCAGGGTGAGGCCAGATTTGTATTACTGGCTGTTCTTGTTCTAGGGTTTGTTGTCATATAATTATATGTAGATGGGTGTTCTCAAAACATTGCATCCATTATTATACCACTTGGTTCTCATCTTAACAAACCCACTAGCAGCCTGATTTATGTGCAGAACCAGGCTTGTGGAATTTAATTTCCTACCTCTGTGCATTGGCAACACTGTCGATGCAAAGCTTTATATTCAGTCCCACTGGTCTGTGTAATGTGACTACCGTGGATGGCCAAATTACTCAAGTTATCCCAAGACAGGCACATAAGCCAGTTAAGATATTCACTTTATTTGACGGTGGTGGCTGCCTTAACTCAAACAATGTGACTGATCAGCTCCAATTGATGAAAATGATTTAACAAAAGCTTGTCCTTACCATGGAACGCTGCAGTGGCTATTGTGTACAAGTTGTAGCTGCTGTATTGTTGCTGCAGCTCCTACCTATCCTGACTTTCAATATGTTGGTTGGAGTCTTGTGCTGTTTATCGTAACAATTCAGACTTGTCTAAATCAACCAATCAAACCATTTGACTCTTGAGTTATTAGTTTGTTTTGGATTTAAATATGGCAGTTGTACACTCTGAAAATGTAAAAAGCTAAAACCTTAATTTGAGAGGGTAAACTGAATGTTGGACCATACAATATTATGAAGGCTCAGATGAAACGTGTTTTTTAAAACATCAAGTTTCAACGTGCCAACATGTGTGTTGTCCACTAGGAGCGTGCTGGCCGTCACTGCGGTGGCCTGAGGGTCCTCAACAGCTACTGGGTGGGAGAGGACTCCACCTACAAGTTCTTCGAGGTCATTCTCATCGACACCTTCCACAAGGCCATCAGACGCAACCCAGACACCCAATGGATCACAAAGGCTGTACACAAACACAGAGAGATGCGCGGCCTGACATCTGCAGGAAAGAAGAGTCGCGGCCTGGGCAAGGGCCACAGGTTCCACCTGACCATCGGTGGTTCCCGTCGCGCCTGCTGGAAGAGACGCAACACCCTGCAGCTGCGTCGCTATCGTTAAAAAGCATCTGTACATTTAAAGAAATAAACATGCCTTTTTATGGTCCGTCTGTTGTCCTGTTGATCATTTCTCTCTGGTCGTCTTGGATTTTGAAACCGTTCTGCACACATCTCAAACGAGTGCATATTCTGTTTGAGTGAAGTGAATGAGGAAGACCAGTAGTCGGTGGTTAGTGCACTTTCACACTGTGATATTTGCAAATGACTGGCATAAGTACATTCTTTTGAGCAGTTGAGTTTCTTTCATGACTTCTTCAGATTACAATTTACAATGCAGCCAATTATACAGGTGTGGAATGACAAGAAGGGTTTGTCAAAACGGTTTAGAATTGTATAAATGGCGAGTGACTGAACTTGAAAATGAGGAATCATTTTACAAACTAACAAGCCTGTTGCACAATGGTTGTATACAGGCGATTTTAACTGTTAATGGCAGCGATGCAGATAAACTGCATGTAGAACAAGGCCAAATAATGGACTAAATAGTACTCATTTATTGTAATCAATACCTTTTTTTTGCCACTAGAGGTCTCCAATTATTTTGAATAGGTTGAAATCAAATTGGCCTTGAGTTTCATATAGGCCTGTATTAATGCCTACAGGTTCTTATAATACACCCATGGCCTAAAAGCAATTGAAGAACATTTCTCTACATGGGACTATGCTTGAATTCTTGTTTTTTTCAAATGAAGTCAAGTAAATACCTTTTTTTAATAGTAAAGTAGGCCAACCTTTTATTTCTGAGGAAGAAAGTGTTGGGGATTGGGAATTGATTCAGTTGTGTGTGTGTGGCACAGTGTGTGGAATCATGCAAACACATGGAAAAATGGAGTGAATGATTGGAATATGATGCCTATTTTTCTCAAAGACTAGCGCGGTCTAAACTGATATTAAAGTGGGACTAGGCTACCATTAGTGGTCACACACAATATTAAGCAGTCATTTTTTTCCTTCCAAACGGAAGCAGTTATCTTCCTTTGTCTGTCATAACCGGTTCCACAGCAGAGATCTCTACAGATCTCTAGTGGTAGTGTTGCCTCCAGAATGCCAATTAGAGTCGTTCTCTGTTTCTGTTGGTTCAGAGATAACTGACCCTTTATGGATCACTGGGGACATGTTTTCCTGTACTCGGTATCACTGTCCGTCCGTTGTGTCTTGTGGTGCTGATTATATTAAAAATAATCGTTGCCCTTTTAGAAGGGATGAGGCTATTATTAAATCTGGCCACCATATTCCCTCACATTAACAACCTACCAAGAATAACATTTTGACGGGCTCAAGCGATCACTTGAAGACAGAACGCTTAGGAAAGTGAATCTGGAAACGTTGCACCTGACTGGACAGAGATGCCTCACTCTAGCCTCGCTCTTTACCTTGTAGAACTGTTTATCTCATTTAGAGCCGATATCATGGCTTTAAACACACTGCCTCATGAATAAGCAGTGATGAGGACAGGGTTGGACAGGTGACACATAGCCATTGATGGACACATCCGAACGTCACACATTTATGACCTTTTTAATTAATTGCCGGACATCCTCCGACGGCGAGGTCAACCCACTAGCACTATTGTGAGCAGAGCAGCCGAGCTGCTGGATAAAGGGTAACACTATGAAGACGCAATACATCATGAATAAAACATTCATGGCAAGCTAAACAGAACAGAACAATCTCACCAAACATTATGTCACTCATCGACACATTAAAGACATAATGGCAGTCAGTGAGTGAGGGAAAACCAAAGGTTTGGATTTAAATGGAATTGAAGAGTAGAATAGAATTAAAGAAACCCTGGCTATTTTCTCCATTGTTTAAATATTGAGGTTTTCTGTCTTTACTTTAAGTACTCATTGACTGATGGTTGCTTTCTAGCAAGCGTGAGAGCCAATATAGCGTTCTGTCTCTGTTTCCTTAGTAGTCCATGCCTTAATAAGCCGAGGGCTTAGCATATTAAATACTATAGGCCTATGATCATATAGTAGGCCAATGAGAATAGAAGTCATGCAAGGAAGGGCCTCACTTCCTTGGAAATGGCTTCTACTCTGTTTTATTCAAATTTCTCACCACACACACACACACACACACACACACACACAGGCAGACACTGAGACACATAATGCTGACCATGTCAAGTCACGGTCAATATAGCCCCCCTGCATCCCATTCAATTCTTATTTTTGAGTAAGCTGCACTTATGATTAATGCAGACTGTTGTGCAAACATCCGGGAGCTTCTGGCAGTTGGGCATCCCCACATGAACAGAGCCGACATTTTTTTATTAATATTATTATGATTAGTATGAACTAATTCAACCTTCAGATCCCAAAAGATAACACACACACACATACTTTCTATGTGATAGTAAATGGGGGGGACGTTTTAAGTAGCAATCTTGTCTGAACCAAATAAAAAATTAACAAAAAAGAACACTCCCAAAACAAACTATCTGTAGATAACCTCCCCCCTGCTGGCAGGCAGGAACATTAAGATCAAGTGGAACTGTAATCTGATTACCATGTTGTTCTGCAGATCCTGCATCACACAGGGACAGAGAGACCAAGGACAGCCTGGTCCCAGGGTCCACTTTAATGGCGCTCTGGTACACTGTATCTTTTAATCATTTCCATAAATACATAAACAGACAGGCAGACAGACAAACAGATAGATAGATACATAGATCAATGGTACTTTTCATGCTAGTATCAATACAGATATAACGAGATGTAAATGTAAATAAATCGTATGGGATTATAGCAGAGATAGCAAATGATGCTTATATTGTGGAGGACATTTTGACAATGTCTGGCAAACATGTAAATGGGACTCTTGAGCTGGTTTGCTGAGTGTTGTATTAGAAAATGTCAGCATACCATGTGCACACTCACGTACACACACACACACACACACACACACACACACACACACACACACACACACACACACACACACACACACACACACACACACACACACACACACACACACACACACACACACACACACACACACGCATGCACACACACACACACAGACACGCCCACACTTTCAGCCCAGAGCAGCGGATGGGGCATTGATCTTGTGAAAGTGGCCCCACAGTCTGTGTGCAAGTAAACAGTCTGAGATAGAGGCAAACACTCTCAGACTGTCTCACACAATCTATTCAGTAACCCTGATAGATTCAATGTTTTTTCAAAGAAATATTTTACATTTGTATTACTACAGTCTCATTATCTTGCTATCAATCGCAAAATGCATATTGCTGAAAGCCTTTCAGTCAAACCTGCACTCGCTCAATGCAAAAGCTTGATGTGTTCAACTTTCCTAAGACATGCAGTTGTGGCTGGATCCACCTCCTCGCTGTTAATGAAATGCCAGGGAGCAATCGCGTCTCTCACATCACTTAATAGGTTGCAAATAGCTCTCTCACATCAGGAATCTGTTACATTTACAACAACAAACAAACTAAATCTCTCGTGATGACACCATTACTGCATTTCCTTTCCTGTGTGTGTGTGTGTGTGTGTGTGTGTGTGTGTGTGTGTGTGTGTGTGTGTGTGTGTGTGTGTACGCAGATGCAGCATCAGGGGAATGGCACGATAAATAGACAATGTTATGGGCCTAGAGATCAAGGTATAGGAACACAGCCAGCATGTTTTACGACAGTAGGAAGTGTGTGTGTGTGTGTGTGTGTGTGTGTGTGCGTGTGGGTGGGCGGGTATTGTCGGGCATTTACAGTACATATCATAAATCTGAGCTGACTGTAATGGAATGGACTGGTGCAAGGTTAGCAACGTATAGCTGAGTGGGCCTGCCTGAGGCCTGAGGGAAGGGCAGAGCCCATGGTGAAGTAGACACATATTGAGTCACTTGCTGCTGGGCTCTGTGTTGTGTTGTGATTTTGTGTTGTTTCACAACCCCATATTTCACTGTGCTGTCAGAGCATGACTGTGTTGATTTGATTGATATATCGTATTCAGCACTTCATGTCATCTGCAATTTTCAGTTTTCAGCGGGGGAAGAGGCTTGACTTTGTTTTGACACGTTTATTAAAATAAGATGTTTAGACAGGCTGAACTAAAGAATGACGTTATTGCTTTATTACTTTATTGCATCGACTTATCAATGTTTCTCACTGGGTACAACATATTATATTGGAGTTGGTTTTATATATATCCCGACTGTATGCTAAGTTGGTTCCTGTTGCAAGCACTTGCAGTTCTGGAGTGTGCATACTATGGGGTACTGTATGGTACTATAATGACGGATTAGATATGGTTATGGATTATATTATTAATAAGTAAGTTATGTGAAAGAAAATGCGTGGGAAGAGATTATAGGCAAAGAGAAGGATGAAGAGAAGAGAAATAACATAGATGATAATGTTGAGGAGGGGAATGGCCTTGAGGATTGTGATGATGTTACAAAGTCTGTAGATTAAACACACACACACACACACACACACACACACACACACACACACACACACACACACACACACACACACACACACGCGCACACACACACACACACACACACACACATAGAACTCAGCATATTAAAAAATGGAAGGCAATACCCGTGGCTGAGTGAAATTGTGGCAGTGTTTCCCCTAATGAGATGCAGCTGACCTCAACTTGACTTAGCAGAAGCTTTTAACAAACCATCGACTCTTTCTTTCTGGAAGGATTCGCTCTCTCTCTTTCTCTCGGCTCTTTCTTGTATTGATCTCTTGCTTTGTGACAATCCAGCCGATCCAGCAGCAGACCGACAAGCAGCAGGCCTGTGTCTTATGGAGATGCATTGTGCAGAGCAGAGGTGTGCATTCAGTCGCTCAGCACAATAGTGTGTTTCCATTTTTAATAACCTGCTACCCTTGGCTTTTTATTAAAACCCTCCCCTGCATTTTGCGGTGGTGGCAGTCTTGTGTGTGTGTGTGTGTGTGTGTGTAGATTGCTGAATCTGATTGTTCAATGCATTCATAAAGGACTCCCAAAGATAAAGACAGTAAACCATCCATCATATTTATTTAATGAGATTTGCATATTGACCATGTATTACAAGAAACATGTGCTTAAGTAAACGTATTGGCTACATGTAGATCATAAACAACCATATAAATATCACTTGGAAAATATATGCTATTTCTGAATATAGTATTAGAAATTGCTTGGAAATGTCACTTTCCTTTCCAGGGATAAATTGCCTGTTTTTTTAATATTGTTATGACTATGCCCACTAGGCATATATGTAATAGGATACGACCTCTGTAACAGGTTGGCCAGATGTTTTCATGGTATAAATCTACTCAGGACATATTTATTTAGGGGACATATGGTGGATTGAAATTATGATGTCATTAAGTTAAAAATGACTGCCACAAAAGGTGTCCCTGTGCATCCCTTCTGTCTATTTTGGGGCGCGGCCCGGGTGCATATTGTTCTACGGAAAGTAATTTGCAAGCACAGAAAGCAATTTTAGTGCAAGTATTATTGAGGCATTCAATTTATGATAGTCCTAGGCCTACTTCAGCCAAATGTTATTTCTCCTTCGTCCACTAACCACTAGCCAGCCTGAACCGCGGGCCACACCATGGACACCTATATTATTATTATTATTACTACTATTGTTATAATAATAATAATAATAATAATAATAATAATAATAATAATAATAATAATAATTACTACTACTACTACTACTATTATTATTATTATTATTATTATTATTATTATTATTATTATTATTATTATTATTATTATTATTATTATTATAAGTACCAGCCTTGGGGAGCCTACGTGATGTGTCCTAAGATGTACTGTAATATCCGGGGGGCGTGGTCTCCACTGAGGAGTGGGCGTGGCTTCAAGCAGCGAAACCTCTGGGAGAGAGAGAGGGAGGGAGGCGCGGTGCAGCACGACCGCAGCAGAGGCAGCCGGACCATGGCTCAGGCTCAGGCTCAGGCGCGGGGGGAGAGCGACGCCGTGTCCCGGTGAAGGCAGCACCGAGGATTGCTCCGGTCCTAAAAACCCAACATGGCGCTCTGCGTAACGGACGCTTGTACTCATGTAGGTCAGCCGCCGCACGTCGTCCCGGTACCACTTATGTGCTAGTCCAATCTACCCCCCACCCCCAACCCCACCCCACCCCCCACCCCCCTCACCCCCCCCCCCCCCCACACACACACACACACACACATCAGTACTGGTCCACTTCCATCCCTGCTGGCTGTCTCCCCCACCTCACCCCAACCCCGACCCGTACCCGGCCGTGACCGTCCTGCGGTCGGCATGGACAAGGCGGCCCGCAGCCCCAATCGCCCGGCGGCGGCGGCCAACAGGAACAACTCCGGGTCAGTCACCGCCTCGGAGCAGGGGAGGACAACCGGGAGGAGGACGGGTCCTCCTCCTGCTCCGCCGCCGCAGAGCCCCGGCTCGTCCTCCCTGGGCAGCTGGACCGGAGGAGCGGCGGGCGGCCGCGGAGGAGGAGGAGGAGCAGGAGGTCCGCTGCGGTCGCAGCCCGCCGGGAGGCGGCAGCTGGAGGGGCTGCTCAGCAAATACACCAACCTGCTCCAGGGCTGGCAGAACAGGTAAGGGTTGGGGGTTTAACGGTTTTTTTTAACGGTGTTTGTGTCATGTCGCCGTGGGAGCGAGTGACCGTCTCTCTCTCTTTCTCTCCCCCCCCCCCCCCCATCCCTGCGTGTTGTTATGTCCCCCCCCACCACCACCATCACCACCCCCCCCCCCCCCCCCCCCCATCCTCCACGTTGCACTTTTTTACACCATGTCAGGACCGTTGGACCGTCGTCACACGGTCCCGTCGCCAGGCTGCAGGCCGAGTTTAAACCCGCACTGTTACAACTTTTTCTACCGCATCCGTTTCTGAGCTAGAAAGTTTCAACAGGAATACAAATAAAAATGCGTCAATTCATCCAGGTATTTTATTTTATTCTATTTTTTGTTTTTCTCTATAAAGTCGTTTTTAGTCTGGTGGTCCACTTTTGCCCCCCCCCCCCCCCCCCCCCCCCCCCAGGACAGTTAGCCTAACCGTCGTATGAGCATGCTAACTGTAGCTACAACTATAGCCACTAGAGGTGGCTAATGGGGAACACTGACATAGTGCAGGTTTAATATTAGTAGTTGCTCATATCCACTTGTTTTGTCAAAGAAAACATTTCGTATGTTACGCTGAAAGACGTGGGGTTTATTTGGAAACTCTGTATTTTGTGTAACTGTTTAAAAAAGTGGAGTGAGTACAGGAGAAGGGAGGACATATGGTGGACGGTGTCTACATTGTGGATATTACAGACACTAAGCTAGCCTACTGGCTACGAAACACGACTTTGATGAATTGTTGGGAGTCTAGCGTCTCTCTGATGATTTATTAGTGTTCCTTTAAAGTTTAAACCCTCAGACTCGGCAAGTCAGACAGTTGAGTTGTGGGACATGACGTATCAGCTAACTCATTGTCAACTGTAAAAAAAACCCCAAAAAAAAACACATTAAAAAACTAAATATTATGATTTATTCAAGGACAACCCTAAATCCAACACAATAGAGCGTAACAGTGACCGCCCCTTTTTAACAGCTCCGGTGCCGGAAGTAAATTTCCCATGCATTTATCTCGTCCACTTTTCGTAGAATCCTTATAAAAAGAGTATTAAGCCTTTAACCAAGCCGATCGTTCGTTATGGTGATCATATTATGTTTGATTCGGGCATAAAAAGAATTTGGAAAACGGAAGAAAAGGCGAAGGTACAAGACTGTGTACATTATTTTGTTGACCGAGTGAGGAACTACTCATCCCGAATCAAACATAATATGGTCACGACTACCATAACGAACGATTGGCTTGGTTAAAGGCTTAATACTCTTTTTATAAGGATTCTACGAAAAGTGGACGAGATAAATGCATGGGAAATTTCCTTCCGGCACCGGAGCTGTTAAAAAGGGGGCGGTCACTGTTACGCTCTATTGACTACAGTAACAGTTGATTTACTGATCTTAAGATGAACTCAATTACTGGTGTGTGTGAGGCTAGCTAACATTACCACACTAAATATTTTGAGTCTGTAAAATAGAGGCTATGCTATCCATATATTCCGGTCATGTAAACCTAACAGACTCAATATCACACCTTGTGTCCCTTTTTAAGTAACCTGTTATGGACATACCAGTACCACCAGGTGACGGGTCATTTGGTTTCCATGTATTCCTTCAGACCACACGATGTGTTGTGCTTCAACAGCTCAACCCAGTTGTTGTCACAGACCAATCAACACATTCGAAGCAGTACACAACTCTGCTACAACCAGCCTCTATGTAATGTCCCTGCCGTTATCTCATTAGACCAGTCGGTGCCTGTGCAAAAATGCGTTCATCAAATGATTGCCATACACAGATTACTCCTAGGAGCTGCAGTGTGGCGCGCGAGGGTTTGCATGTGAACACGCGGTCGTTAAAGGCTATTTTTAGACCAATGGGAAGCTAATTCCCACGCAATTCACCTTGTGCTTTTACCACATCACGCTTTAAAGCTTTTAGATTCAAAAAGTCACTCAGAAGTCACTTGCTACTTCAATACTTAATATCGGATTGTGCTAAGACACATACCCAACTAGCTGTACTGCACTGTGTGTACACACACACACACACACACACACACACACACACACACACACACACACACACACACACACACACACACACACACACACACACACACACACACACACACACACAGTGCCTCAATGGACATATTTCTGTCAAGTTTTGTATATCTGTGTATAGTCTTTTTTATTTTTGTCCTAATAGTTTTCCTATCTGTTGTCATTGCGCTACTGCTCTGGTGGTGATTATCTTTGAGTTAGCAGCAGAGCTGGCAGACAGCGGTACAATCCGGGCTAGAGGCCCCACAGAGCTGGGAGATCGGCTGACACCCAAACAATGAGAATGCCTTCTCCCTGTTCACCACATCAGTTCAACAGGCAGATAAATAATGCACTCTTATTTACACACACACACACACGCCCTTTGAGACTGTGTGCGCCTGCGATTAAGATCTACATAGACTATAGGTCCTAACCACCTTATTGACTATACCTAAATTGTTATCATTATAAATGTATTGAACAATCAATTTGTCCTTCAAGGTCGATATACATGTCCGCTTTCACTTACCCAACACTTAGCGGCGACAGTCTAGCTTTACAGGCCACATCTTTCTGCCTCAGTGACCTTGGCACACGCCCAGGCTCGAGTAGCCCACCATTGTGGTGAGATACGAGTGTGCCCTGAATGTAATTACACCAACAACTTGGCCTCAAGTAGTCATTTGTGTACATATTCACCAATCTACTGATGCTAATACGTCTATTAAAAACAGAGACTATTTTAAAGGTTCAGTGTGTGGGATTTAGTGGCATCTAGCAGTGAGGTCGCAGATGGCAACCAACTGAATACACTCTCACTCCTCCCTTTCCAACGTCTTAGGAGAAGCTAAAGTTGCCTGTACTGGCCTGTAAGTAATGAAAAAATGATATCATCTACGACAGCATCGAGTTGCCAGGTGTCAAGTGATAAGGTTCCTTGATACATTTATGAATTGTATGTCTGCAAGTCTGTAAAACTATTGGTTATAACTTACAAGCAAGATAGTGATTATGATTAAAAATGAAAAACGCCTCTAGAGCTGTTTGTCCATTCTGGTCTACTGTAGAAACATGGCAGTTCATCATGGCGGGCTCTGTGGAAGAGGACCCGCTCCCTATGTAGATATAAAGGGCTAATTCTAATATAACGAAAACACGATTCTTATTTTCATTGTATATGTAAGGGTATGCACTACAACAAGGTGTGCAGGTATCGAAAAATAATACACGACGCTGGGGCTATTCACCCGGGCCATGGTACTAATTAACATACTTATGAATATTATATTACATTTCTCCCAAGTCCATTCTGCTAGATGCCACTAAATTCTACACACTACCTTTAAAGTCTCTATTTTCTGCGACTCTACTACTAGGCCTACTAGTTGTACAACTGCTGTAAATTCCTATGCTAACTCCAGAACTATACTCTTACTGCCAGAAAATACACAAAGCATAGGTCATTTAGAAAGATTATTAAAAACGCATTTGGCGTTCTTCAAAGCTAACCCATTTTTCTGTTGCCTTTGACGACATCAAAGCGGTGATGTTTGATGCATGTCATTTTAGCAGCTGACTACAGCAGAAGTAACCAAGTAGTAAGATGAAAGCACATCCTCCATTCTGTTGTTGACTGTGCATTTTAGCAGGATGTTAAAAGTTCGCCTTCAGATATGGTGATTTTTTAACCTTTTTTCTTTCCATGGTTGATGCTTGACTCCCTCTGGCTGAGGAGAAATACATCTAGTATCAAGTATGGATTGGGTTAGGGCTGCAATGATTAGGCGATTAATGGATTAGTTGATCGACAGAAAATTAATCCAATCAAATTTTTATAATCGATTAATCGGAAATGTATCAAATACCAATACCAAACATTTGCTGCATGATGCATGAATTCAAATGTTTGGTTAGTGGATCATTGTATGATCATTCATCATAAAATTAATGCTTTAGTTTTTCTTGGCTGCTTGTCAGATAAAACAAACTGATTTAAAACTTCACTTTGGACTGGTAACTTGTGATGGCATTTGCTATTATTTATGATATTTTCTAGACTAAATTATTTATTGAAAAAATATTGTTGGATTAATCAACTATGGAAATAATCTTTAGTTGTAGCCCCCGATTGGATTGCTTTCGTGATTTCTGCACTTAAATAACAATGCAATCTCCTTCAGGAGTGTGTGACTCTTGACTGCTGGTTTACTATGGCAACATCATGACTCTAGCACCACCATCACATCTCTCTCAGTTGTATGCAAATACCTGCACCCTGTGCACAACGTTAATATCACATCATAGCTTGGATCATTTTTCATGTGTATGTGAATTTATGAAATTCATGCTTGAAAGTGTACTAAGGTAACTATGCTTTGTAAATACAGATTCAAATCACACACTTATTCAGATCATGATCAGCGAAAGCCTTAACTGCATTTACTTTCACCGTTTAAAAATATGCAAACTCTGATATATTTGAGCACAAGTAATCCATAATGAGTGATATTAAGGTGTGTGGGCAGAGGGTGGACACAAAGAATTAAAAAGCTTTGTAAACGAAAGAATTTCGAAAATGACACATGGATGCTTTTTCCCCAAGTTCAAAAGTGACTGCATTCTCCAGTCCATTTCACTTAGTCAACTGATGACATTTCTAGGCCAAGTGACTTGGGTCTGAGTATGCCCTCCACCGTCTGGCATTTTAATATCTGTTCTCAGGGCATTAAGCATTCAACACGTAGTAGAATCCTGGCTGGAGAAAAAGTCAAATAGTCGTATGTTTTTTTCTCCAGCTGTGCTATGTTTGGTTGTTTGCTATTTCAACCTGTGGTAGAGTTTAACGTGTAGGTGGGGTATAAAGGGCAGTTCTGTTTGTTTGTGTGTGTGCGCGCGCGTGCATTTCTGTGCTTGTTTTGAGTTAGGCCGACACACAGAGCTGCTTTTATTCACTTGTTTGGCTGGTTGGGCTGCTTTATAAAGATTAGGGTTTGGCATATGCTCTGTGACTCACTCAAAATGCCCTCCACCAGTTGAGAATCACTGATTTAAGTAATATATGTTCTGACAGCTGTTTGATTGTAAATCTCTAGGAAAACCCCAGTCACACCAGGTTCCTAGAATTTGTTTCTCAACCTAACTGTGATCATCCATGTCACTCATCTCACTCTCAGAACACACACTTGCATGAACATGCAGGCACACACACAAACACATGTGTATGAGGGTTCACCTGCTTAATGCGTGTGCACCACAGGACACTTACTTAGAGGGCTATATCCGGATGAATGGGTTTAATGGTACTGCGTCGTACCACCTCAAGGATTTCTGGCCTTACAATTGGACAGAAGCACTCAGAGGACCTTGACTGACAGACAGACAGACACTATGGGGGTTGAAAAGGGTCACGGGGGGACTAGACACATGTACGTACGTTTGCGTGATTATATACTAAAAGTCCCATGTGTATGTACATACGTACGTCTGTGTGTGATTAGTACAACTCAGCCATGCAGACCGCACGTTCGTGCGCACGTGTGACTCCTAAACACAGGCGTGCGTGCGTACGTACGTCTGTGTGCGCATTCTGCATCATGCACATGCACACGTGCGTGCGCACGTGTATCATTATTGTTTTATCTGTTTTCATCATTTATGTAGCCTTAAATTGACTAGATAGACTTTTCCAGGTAATCAATCAATGAAACGAGGATAATAATAGGCCTATTAATAATTATAGGCTAATAATATTAGTCTATTATTAATTGTTTTTTGTTTTAGCTGTATTGTTGTTCATTTTCCTATAACACACAGGAGCGCTTGAATGGATAAAAAAATTAAAAAAACGAAAATAAAACAACATGAATGACAATACAGCTAAATTAATAATTATTCATATTAATAATTATGAATAATAATTGACAAAAACAGATAAAACAACAATAATGATACACGTGCGCACGCGCGTGTGCATGTGCATGATGCAGAATGCGCACACAGACGTACGTACACACGCACGCCTGTGTTTAGGAGGCACACATGCGCACGAACGTGCGGTCTGCATGCTGAGTTGTACTAATCACACACAGACGTACAGACGTACGTACGTACATACACATGGGACTTTTAGTAAATAATCACACGAACGTACGCACGTGTGTCTAGTCCCCCGTGATCCTTCTCACCCCCCATACACACACACACACACACACACACCAGCATACTGATGTGGTTTAGGATGTGGCGCGCCCTTGATAGAGAGAAATGATAAGGTGTGATATGTCAGGTTGACCAGATGTCCAGCTTTGATCCACTGAAGCGGTTTTTGTTTCTATTCTGTAGTGGAACATTTTTGAGCAATAATGAGAACATTGGCACGTATCTGGTTATCCAAAGTAATGGCAATATAGACATATTAGTTTTAATACTTATACAAAAGTGATATAATAATAATAATAATAATAATAATATTAATAATAATTATTATTATTCTTTTTCATTGACCCTATAATGATGTGTACGTTTTATCTAGGCGTTGCTGTATACAAAGAGTATAACATTACCTACTTGTATTCAGCGAATTGAGCTATATACCAGCAAAGTGGCTATGAGCAGGTGGCGCTGGTAGTTGTGTACAGGCGGAGCCGATCTGGGGAGAGGTGGGTGGAGAGTGCGGCCGTTGCAGGTGCTTGAGCGCAGAATGGAGGTGAGTGAAGCTATTTAAACGTGCCACTCTTGCCCTTTGTCTGAGGGATGTTGATTGGACCACTCAGCGGATCTTTCCAACTGAGAGGGCTGCAGCTGCCGTCGCGTTTCATGCTAGCCGAGCGCCATACACATGGATGGCACTGACTGTACGCCGTGCTCATTACTTAGCCATGGACTGTCACAGACACTTAGCTATGATAGCCACCGCCAGCATCGACGTTGGCCTCGGGATGAAAGCATTGATGTTTTGCTTGAAACTATTGAAGTTCATGCGAGTCTGTGACGACGCGAGTATCTGGGATTTCTGACAGAGCGGCGAGCCTGTGCTATATCACCAGCAGCTTCCTGTGTAAACCGTCTTTGGCCTGTGACTTATCACCGTTATCATATCCTGTTTATACAGGGAAGTCTGACGCCGTGAGTCTGCATCATTTTATGTAGACGCTCTCTCTCTCTCTCACTCTCACTCCCCCCCCCTCATTTGAGCGCTGAAACCCAATTCTGCCGCACTCTTTTGAATTCTCCTGTACCTACACTGCAACACACTTTGTGGCCTCAAAGTATCGGAGAATAAAACCGAATGGCTTCAACTAGTCAACTCAACTCTAAAACTAGTCCTTTCTCTTTCTCTTTCTCTTTCTCTTTCACTTTCTCTTTCTCTTTCTCTTTCTCTTTCACTCTCTCTCTCTCTCTCTCTCTCTCTCTCTCTCTCTCTCTCTCTCTCTCTCTCTCTCTCTCTCTCTCTCTCTTTCCCCCCCCCCCCCCCCCATTCCTCTTCTTCGGTGTTTGGGAGGTATGAATGCATGGCTCTGCAGATGAGCCCGATTGAAAGGAAGGCGTGGTGCGGTGCCCTACTGATCAAAGATGTAGTCAATACATTATTAAATCAATACTAACCTACTAAAAAAACACTATGTTAAACATTTCTTTATACTGTTATAAATGATTTATTTTGTATTAACAGGGCCATTTTTAAGGTTTGATAACTGCATTGTCATACTTTATAGACTACTTCTAAAAACACTTACTGATGATGCAACTAAAGCTAGTTGTAAAGCATTTACTAATTGTTAGTTAAGACTTTTGCGTGACCTAATCTAAAGTGCGAACTACCTATACCTTATTAAACATTTATAAGTTATCCATAAAGGGTGAAGAAGCTACCATTACAGAACCTCACATCCTCAAGAGGAAACGGCACAACACACCGCTTTCTAAATGCTTCTTTACCACTGGTTTGTAACTACTAAAATACTTAATTTAGGTATGGTAAACAAGTCAGCTATAAAGTATGACAATGCAGTTTTCAAACACCTTAAAAATGGCCCTATTAATACAAAATAAATAATATACAGTATAAATAAATGCTTAACATAGTGTTTATTAGTCGGTGAGTAATGAATTAATAATGTATTGTTGATGTTTTACTAATGATGAATTCACTCTTAAATTCTCCAAAGCATTTAGTTATTATAAAGTCTTATTTATGCACCTGCCACAGGCGAATCAATGAGATTCCAATGGACTCTGTGTGGAGGCTGTTAGGAGAGGGCTTTGTCTCTGTTGATGTGGATGGGTTTGCAGGCAGATGTCTTTTAACCAGGTTATATTTATTACAGTGGTGGTTTACTCAGGGATGATGTGAGAAAACTATATTTGTTAGGACATGATGGCGCAGCAAGTGAGAGGCAGTGATGTAATTTAATCTATTTTACTGGCTATACAACCATGGGGGAATTTAAATGAGATCATATTGGTTTCATACATAGTGGTTTACAATTGTGAAAATATTGACAATATTTTTTTATATAATTGTTTTTACATTTGTTTGTAATCTGGTGCAATATGCATTCTGTCTGACGTAACCAATTCATTTGTCTTTGTGGGACTTGGAATATAATGATAATACAATCAAATATTATCAAATCGATAATAATAATGATAAATAATAAATAATGCTATCTATTAAGAATCTTGTTGATTGTCATATTTTATTCGAGCTGGTCCCAGCAAAATAACTGATCATTAATGGAAGAATGTGTATTTAAACATGATAAATGAAAGTGAATTTAATCCTGCTTCAATATTTACCATGTAATAGGAATGAGTCATAATATAATAAACATTATATAGCTGTAAATATAGCTTGCATAAAAGTGATTTTTGTGTGATGACAACTTTGAACTATTCTTTGTACTTTTTAATGATCTTCTATGAATTGGCTCCAGTCACGTTCTGTTTCCACTGCCAGCGCCCAGAGACCGTTTCGCTAGGGTTAGCAGTTAGCAGGCCGCTTGTTAGGCGGTCAGCACACCACCAGCAGCGCCTTCCATCACGGCACGAGACACCTGCGCTATAAAGCACAAGAGAAAGACTACCTGCAGCGGTCAGTCTTGACTCTGCTGACAGGACTGGACTGGACAGTGTGTGTGTGTGTGTGTGTGGACAGGACAGGACAGGACAGGGAGGTGTGTGTGTGTGTGTGTGTGTGTGTGTGTGTGTGTGTGTGTGTGTGTGTGTGTGTGTGTGTGTGTGTGTGTGTGTGTGTGTGTGTGTGTGTGTGTGTGTGTGTGTGTGTGTGTGTGTGTGTGTGGGAGAATACAGAAAGTCCCTCCACTGACAGTGTGCAACATAAATCACGGTCTCTTCTAATGGAGGGGGCAAGGTCGTGGTTTGCGAGGATCAATTTCTGAACAGCATTATTTGCTGGGCCCTCGGGGAAATCCTGGGGATTCACCTTCTCTTGTTTAGCCCCACCTGTCTTTCTCAGGGGGAAATAATACATGCATGCAGTGTGTCTGACATCATTTTTAGTAACTGTATAGCATGCCTAGATGTGTGTGATTTATTCTATAGTTTTTTTTATTACTCCCCGTCTTAAAAATGTTGTAGTTAAAATAAAACTTTTTTCCCAGTTTTGTTGAACCTCAACAATATAGATATGAACTACGTATAGCGTCTAGCACTTCTGAAAAATTGTGATACCTTTCAATGTAATGTTGCCTCAAGCACATTTTTATTGTTTTGTTTTTATTGTGTTGTGTAAAAATAAACCAGGCGATCTGTGATATACAGGTAGCTTTGGCCCCAAGGTTTACAGGCCACACCCCTTTTTCCTTATTGGCTGAAATTAGCAGCAACGTGATGTCACCTGTTGACCCTAATCAGCGGCTTCAATTGCAGTCACCTGTGTCTCACCAGAAACAGTTACTGCCTCTGTTATGTTTTTTGTGTTTGGTAACTCTTCAATGAAAGCTACAACCAGGGTGAGTACAAAAAGGGAGAGGAATTAAAGGTGTGTGGTCTTTTCAAATCAAAGACAACCATAGGGGAGATGCATTGCGTTTGCTACCGTGGTTTTGCAAACAAAAACAAAAAAACAAGCAAGACTTTTTGGATCTGTGCAGGAAGTGGTGGTTAGCAGCGTTTATTGACATGTGTAAACCCCTGCTATGGCTTGATGTGAGTAGCACCGAGTCGATAGCGGAGCTCGGTGTATGCGGCGTGGAAAAGTGGGCTATTGATTCGTAGGGCAGACGATGTGGAAACGGCAGGCTCCTAGGCACGTCGGCGGAAAATGAAGAGTTAGTGGAAGCATGTGATGGGACAAAGCAAAGAGACGCTGCCCCCTCGAGCTGCAGCTACGGAAAGGTCGGCTCATTCCAGAGCACGTGAGCACGGCTGTGGTCTATGTATGGTCTTGCGTTCGGCTGATTTGCCTGCTTTCTTTTATTATGTGGGGAATTGTTTCGGTTGCTTGAGAAACCCTGTTAAGTAGAGGCTGGAAGGGCCGCATTGCCAAAAAATGAGGCATAGTATAGTAGATTATTTGTTGAGTCTGTATAGTGTAACTGGGTTGTTTGTGGATTGGCACATATTTGATGTATTGTTCATTTTAACTTGATTAGGCGAGTTCTGAAAGGCAGCGCTCAGCCATTGTTATTCTTAGGCTTTGTTTCTCTACAAAAGAGGACACCTTGAACTGAAATGTTCATCTTGGCTTGGAATTGTGGCTTAGACATCCACATGTTTGTCTACATCTACTGAGCATGACCATTGTCCAATTTATAGTAGTCCTATACCTTTGTTATTCTACTACTTATCATACTAATACTTTCTACTACTTATCATACTAATACTTTTTCTTTTCTTCTTTCTTTTTCTCCTTTTTCTTCACTGTTTGACATTATCATTCACTGCATTTGCTGCAGGAAATGCATTTTCTAGTTTTAAATGTCATTCTTTAATCCAACAAAGTGGAAACTTTAGAATTGAATCTTCAATCTGGAGCTTCTTACTTTGCTGGTAACCAAATGCTAATTGCGACGTCATCAGTTCAATCCATATAGGATTGAACTTGGTATAGTAGGCCTAATATAGGCCTCTCGTTCTTTTAGGGCTACCACTCCTCCTTGCACGCACACACACATTTTTGCAATTAGGGGAAAGAGAAGAGCATAGTAAACATGGCGTTTTAATGACCACATGAAACCAAACCATGACATCATTAACAACCTCTCTTCTATCCCTCCTTTTATCCTTCTATGCCCCTCTATCCCCCCCCCATCCTCTCCTGTCTTTTCCTCGATCGCAGGTATTTTGTTTTAGATCCAGAGTCGGGCCAGCTGCAGTACTTTGTCAGCGAGCAGGGAAAGAGCCAGAAACCCCGAGGGTCCCTGCCCCTGATTGGCGCCTCGGTCACCCCAAGCGACGAAGCACCACACATGTTCGTGGTGAACTCAAACGGGGAGCTGTACAAACTCCGAGGTATGACCTCACTGTGGCCCTTATGTTTTGCTTGTCAGACACTAGCAGTTACACACAGTGCCGCCATGTTAAATTATGTGTTAAAATGAAAAGGAGACCGCAGCGGTATGGATGGTGTATTTAGGCAATATTATATGTGACTATTCAATATTTGAGTTTACGCTTGTCTTTAAAATAGATGAAGGCCTATAAAATATGTGACTCCAAGTATTAAAGTGTTGCTTCCTACGACCACTAAGCCTACATCCTATAGTGAATTGTAGGAAGCCTACTGCTACCTGTAATACCGTGTGTGGTGGCAGTAATTTCTTACTCATTACAAAACGTTTGGCACTGCTGGCCCCACATGGCACACAGACACACAATATAATGTTGTAAAGACATGCTAAATACTATGGCATGTGTGCTTTAGCTGTGTCCACTGAGGAGCGAGATTCCTTGTAACTGTCACTCTACTTGAGCCGTGCCTGGAATGTCCCCCTACTCTCCCAAAGGGCCCTATTGGAATAACTTGGCCTATATTCCACAAATAACCGTGTCCATGTGATCCAGGCCTATTGCGTTGAGATGAAACAATAATTCCACTGAGAGGATGCTGTTGATGATGATGAAGCTCACGTGCAACTGTAGTTTTGTTCACTGCAGACTATTGACCCAGAACATGACTGGGTATTGTGTCAAATGTAAGTGGATGATAATGTGGAGATTTCAATCGCAGTTTATTCATGTAATTGAATTCACCCACACAACTCACAGAGAGAGACAGACACAGAGAGTCAGCCAGCCAGTGTAGGCACAGCAGAGTTCAGAAGAGTTGAGTATAGCAGAATATAATTGCATTTCAGCGCTCAAAGGGTAGATTCAGCCATTCATTGCTTGACCGCCTGGGTGAGTCTGCAAGAAGGCAGCTGACAAAGGGTGGTAAATGGGCCAATTTTAAATCCTCACACACCCCGTCCTGTTTTAACATCTGAATAATGACCCTCCTTGCATTCAAATCAGTCATTGTTTTGATGTGCAAATCTATTCTTGCCTAATAAAGATTAACATGCGTTTGCCTCATTTGTGATTTTACAATGCAGTGCTGCACAATTAGGATTTTACAATGACCTACAGTGATTCTCATGTCTGCTGTGTAATTAGCCCATGAATAATGTATCATCATTTAATTCATAATGATTTATAATTTGCACGGTGCATTTCAGACTTTGAGCTGGTGTCCTTTTTTTATCTTTGAATGTTAGAATGCGTGTGTCGGGGTGCTGTTAGAGATGGCCATGATCGTTGCGGTATACAGTATATTTCATGTGTGCTGCGAACGACAGTTGAGTCGTGGCTGTATGGATCACGCCTGTTAGACTGTGGTTCCGATGATGCCACTGACAGGTGCAAAGTCTCCACCCCTTGCTAATTATGGAAAACGAATTACCTATTAATCACAGCAGCAAGCAGACGCCTACACATTGTATTACAATGTGAGCTGATTTAGACGTTCCCCTTCATCGACTCGTTCAAGTCACAGCTGTGAGGCAGGTAGCGGCACCATCTATTTATTGATATCTCTTTTGGTTTCAGGTGTCTTATCAATATGATGTCATTAGCCGATGCCTTTCCAAGTTAATTTGTTAGATATTTTCTTAAGATGTATATAATTACAACGCAGGTAGTTAGTTAGGCGATTTGCTCCAGGATGCCTTCAGTTAGACAGCCGTTATACAGCTTATCGGACTATTCAACAGATTGTCAGTGAAATCTTTCAAACCATTCTCAGGGGGATTCGGCAAGCTCAGTTTCCAGATCACCGTGCATGCTGCATTGTAGAGCTGTTTTCCTCTCCGCTCTCTTAAACCCAAACCCCAAAAACAAACACAAGCATCACCCGAGGCAGTGTTTGTGACAAGACGCAGCGGGGTCTCAAGGGAAATGAAGTCTTTGGTCCATTAAAATATACAGCATTCCCAAAACCGTATGTCAGTGCTTTAATCTGAAGCCCAGTCTTGTTCATAATGGTTTAAAATAAGATGAATTCATCCTACTTCTCACTTAGATGGGGAGGCAAGCATCCAGCAGTCTTAATTGAAATCAAGACCTGCAGATCCCGTTTTGGCAGTCGCTTATAATCGGAAGTTCATCGCCAAGAGCTAGCAAAGGTCGCACAGCAAAGTCACAACTCTTCTCTGTTTTGGTGCCGCTATGGTGGAGCGAGCTCCCTGCCGATGTCAGGACTGCAGAGTCGCTCACCAGCTTCCGCAAGAGACTCAAGACTCACCTGTTCAGAGTTCACCTGGACTCTGCATAGCCGCAAATGTAGTTATTGTAAGTCGCTTTGGACAAAAGCGTCTGATAAATGCCGTAAATGTAAACATAAATGTAAGTTCACTATTGCATTGGGACAGGATGTGAATATGTGGACCCAGTAGGTGTATGGATTCGAAGAAGACATGGTTTGAACCAACGGTAACCTGTTCCATGGGTCTGTAGAAGCGGATATCAAAGTCAAGTATGCTGGACCCAGTCTCACTGTGGGGTGGGGGGAGCAAAACAAACATGAGTGTATATATATAGACCTTTACTCATTAAGCTCACCACCCACAGCTGCGTCTATGGAAGTAAATTTGTGCCATCGGGTTTTGAAAATACAAAAACATTGAATTATAAGCACTGAATATTTATGCATTGAAATAACGTATCTGAATTTTTTGCCTCTGAATTTAACTCTTTACATTTTCAATAAATCATTTTCACCTTTATTTTTCAATGTTAAAAAATTCATCGTTAAAAAACTCAAATATTTTCAACGTCCCAAAATTGGGACGCTGAAAATTGGGACGCTGAAACGTCCCAAAATTGACCCCCCCCCCGCGCCGGTTGTAGGTCCGGGGTGTGTTACGATCGTGCGCGCCCCCCCCCCCCCCCCGATCGCCCTACGACTGGCGGGGGGGGGGGGGGTGATCGCACCACGCCACGGACCTATGACCAGCGGGCGGACCTATAACCGGCGGGGGTGTCTCAAAAAGGAGGACAAATACGCGTCCGGCTTGATGCTACGCCGGACAGGGCATTGAAAAACCAGACAGTCTCTGGCCACCCTATTGCTGCTGTTGCCGTTGGACATGGCTAAAATATCGAGTAAATCTGCGTTGCCCTCCCGCGTGAGAGTCAGGTATCCAATGAGTGACGTCGCCCACTCGCTCTCCTTGCTTGACCGCGATCTAGCATCTAGGATCGATTGCTCTTCCTTGGGTCCCCGGATGTTAACACTGAATTTCGTACATTGAATTTTGAGGCTGACTTTGGCAGGTTGAATTTTGGGACGTTGAAAATATTTGAGTTGAATTTTTTAACATTGAAAAATAAAGGTGAAAATGTTAAGAGTTAAATTCAGAGGCAAAAAATTCAGATACGTTATTTCAATGCATAAATATTCAGTGCTTATAATTCAATGGGTTTTTATTTTCAAAACCCGATGGCACAGATTTACTTCCACACGCGTCGGTCCCAGCGAGCGAGCCGCCCCCGTCCCCCATGGTCTGCAGCAGACTGCAAGCGACATCCCCTTCACACCACAATAGTGTTCATCATCACTGTGGTGCTGAAGAGGAGGAAGGGTAGATCTGGAGTGTGTCCCCTCTTCCCTGCTCGGCCAAGTAACTTTTCTGAAACATTTCATGATGAATTGCTTCGTCCAGTGACGGCAAACCGAATGGAGGCGGAACGGGATCACTGAGGTTTTGAATGGATCATGTAAAAATAACTACACATGATGGCTTGTTACAGGCGGATGACGTGTGGAGGGGAAACACTTGATTGTTGGTTGTTATTGGTTGAGATGTTAATCCTGCCGTGGTAACATCGCAAAACTGTGATGTAAACAAATTAGCAAAATGATTTTGTATTTTTAGTTCTTGGCATATTGCAGCGCTTTTTTCATTAACTTACTGGACTGCTCTTCTGTGAACTTACTGCGGTGGTAATAATAATTTTAATTGGCTCGCTGTACTGTAATGCCAATGTGAACGGAATCAAGTGTTTATTTTCTTCATGTATCCTTCAAGTCTCAACTAATGAGCTATATGTGTGTCTCTGCAGCGTCAGATGCCAAGGAGCAGCAGTTTTGGATGAGCCAACTCCAAGCCTGTGCCAGACGCCACTCAGACTCCAGTGCCAAGGTACACGCACGCACACACATACGCACGCATGCATAAGCAACAAACCAACAAAATGATCATGAAACAAATGCACCATTATGTCCTAGCGGTCGCTATATTTAGTATTATTTTAGCAATGCTCCCTTACAGGTAGTGTATCTGTTACTGTTGTATTGGTCCAATTCCCGGCTTATGTGAGCTGTATTTTGGTGTTTGGACACATCCTTCCTCATTACGAGGAGCCATATTGGCCTACAGAATGGTTTCTTAATGGGGAACAATTGATTTTTATCTTCAACCATAATGTTGTAATGACCGCAAATTTACAGTAAAGTTAATGGTGGGTAGTAAAAGTTGATCACATTGAGAAACGGTATTGACCGATGCGAGTTACATTTTACACGTCTAGCTTGGTATCGCTCAGTCAAGATCACTATTGTACAAAAAATATCATGCAAGCCACCATTTAGTGATGTGTTAAGAATACATTATTAGCCTGCTACTTTCACACGAAGAACAGATGGTAAAATACAACTGCAGTCTTCACACCTACGCCCACACAGACGTATGTAAAAGGAACCTTTCGTTAAGCAAGTATAGCGTGCAGAAAGCTGGGACATTGGCAGCCTGGCACGTCCCTGTGTGTCTGTTCGTGAGTGTGATGGCGGCTGTTTCTCACTCGACTAAACACAGGTCAGCCCTGGCGTCTTGAGACGAGTGTCAGTTTGTACAAGAACAGCTGCTGCTAGGCACATAGCTCTCATATTGGTGTCAGAATATAGTAGCATATTTTTTTTCCAACCGTTATTTTTGGGTTCCACTGGCCATCAATATTTGAACTGATAATAAAACAGACATTTTACTGTTGAAAAGTTAGGCTGGGGCCTGGGCAGACAAAATGTACAAAAACTCTCCAAAGACTCCACAGTACTGTTGTGGTATTATCATTAATAAAGATGAATTGCACTTTTAACATTGTCGGGCCTAACGGTTTAATCTCTTTTACCACCGTCATATTCAAGTATATATGCCCATGAATGAAAGCCTCTTATGTTTTGTTCTGTGCCGTTTACCTGTTTCATTTGGAAATATGTTGGGAGGATATTGTGGAAGTAAGATTTTCACGGTGTGTTTAAATCTGGCTGTCTCAATAGGCCCTACTGTTGCGTGTGTGCGTGTGTGCGTGCATGCGTGCGTGCTCTCTGTAAAGTGGGATACGGTATTGAAAATCCCCTTGAAGAGTAGATGAGTTTTTTTTGTATTTCCTTGGAAATTGCGCACCACTTGCATTGTCCAAGGTTGCCCTGTGTATTATGCAGCTACGCTGATATTAAACCTAATCTGGTATCCAGCAGTCTTTATATTATAGCAGAACTTCTGGGGGGAGACGGCACAGAGCCTGGGCCGGAAACCAGGGACTGTAAGAGGCCGAGTTACGCCTTGTTTCCTGTTTGGTTATGGAGATACTCTACTGAAGAAAACTTGAGTGAAGCTTTCAGAAGGGAATTTAAATAAGTGTATTTCTACAGTGGCCAGTCTACACGGTTTTGATTTGAAACCTTTTACCAGTTTACCACTGGTGGCAGAGTTTGTGTTCACCAATTTCACGCTTACAGATCCTGGCCTCCAGCAACATGATGGTCAACGTGTGTGTGTGTGCGTGTGCGCGTGTGTGCGTGTGTGTGTGTGTGTGCGTGCGCGTGCGTGTGTGAGCGCGCTTATTGTCTTCTCTGTGGGGCATATAGCTGTTTGGCCTGATCCAGTGATTTCGGTGGTGAACCATACTTGTTATCCAGACCTGGTGCGGGAGGCCCTACTGTCCGCCCTGACTGCGTGGAAACCAGCAGGGCGTGAAGGAGAACACGCTCCAATACGCCGATCCACTAATAAACTGTCCCCTCTGAGCCATCTCACTTTAGAAACCCTACGCTACCCCCTATGCTATCCCTATATGGCGTCTTGGAATAAGTGAACAGGGAGCAGTAGACTGGGTTCTTCTATGAAGCCTTGGTTTTACTTGAATACGTCTTGGGCACAACTGTCACATGCATCACGTCATACGTGACCGACTGATCCTTAAACTTTAGCAACAACTTCACAGATGTTATGGATCTAGTTTTTTTGGGGTAAAGCTTGAAATCCAGATAACTGGTAGTGTTTGCAACATTTTTGGAGTCCTAATTCACGGTCTGTTTCTTTCTTTTATATATATATATATATATATATATATATATATATATATATATTGGGCTCTCAGGTGAGGAAACTGAAAGGATCCGATGAACATCTGAGCGTGGAAAGGGCCGGAGGGAGCCAGGAGGGGCTGGTAAGTACACACGCATGCACGCACAAATCTGTGGTGCTCTGCGAGTTTTTTTTTTTTTTTTGTGCTGTGTGTGGTTTGGGCTTTAGCGGTCCTTTTGAAATTATTTTTCAATCATCTTTCATATTTTAATTTTTTCTTTAATTGCACACCACAGTCTCCTACTCCTTCACTCTACTTATTTGGGCAGATCTTCACAGCTAAAAACATCTTGTGCTCAAGCTCCATGACAGAAGCTACTTAAAAAATAAGTGAAGGGCATTAAAACCGAAAGAGAAGTGGACTTCTCTGTGTCTCTCTCTCTCTCTGCTGTTCCCATCCTTTCTCTCTCTCCCTTTTGATCCATCCTTTCCTTTCTGTTGTTTTTACTGCTGCCCAAGGAGGCAAGAGCTGCAGGGGACATTGCATTTATTTATTTAGCTCCCCTCTCTAAAAGTTGCCCACTGGGCATTGTCACGGCAGCCGTGGTTACTATGGCGCCCGCCGCCGCTGGTCTAATCCTGCCATAAGCCGCCGTCCGCCCTCTCTGATCACTATCAGTCGCGTCGAGAGGGGTCCTCTGTTATGGAGCTTAGCTCATGGTTCGGTCTCTAGTGAGGTGTGCAATGCACTATATGAATGAAGTATTGTTTTGCTTTTCTAGAGCCCCGCCCACATCCCAGTCAGCAGGTGCAGGTGATTGGTTGAAGATGAACCAACCCATCACATGTGTTCTCTGTTGGAGAATGACAAAGGCCAACTGTGAACCGACCATATGAGTTGCCATTCTCTGCTGGTGGTGGTTCTGAGTTGGGTTCAACAGATGCACCGTGTAAAATGAACTGGTGCTGTCGGAGGTATTATTTTAGTTGGGATTGGAGCTGTATACAGTGCGTGTCACACTATAGCAGTACAATAAATGTACAATGTGTTGTATATCTGTTCTATATAGAAAAGATGGGTGCAATGGGTTAGTGTAAACTATAAAATCTATGGATGGATATAATGGTGCTACTAACTGTAAAATCACTGTCATGTGGCAGTGCTTCTAACACTTTATCACTATATGGTTTCTCACCCATGGAAATGTAAAGCAGGATTTTTTACATTGGGTGTTTCCAAATGTCAGTCTTTCTTCTGTGTCCAGTTGCTAAAGCAGAAGTACAGAATTCAGAAGCAAAATCAGAGGATGAGCTGCATATTCTGCATATTTTCTTACACCTCCATACAGGCACCGTACAGTGTGGGTATGGAGAGATGCTATGGTAAGATTGTTTTATTTTGAACTTGGACCTGAAGAACACTGCACATCTATTTCATGAGCCAGGTGTGTAGGAGAGGGACGAGTAGATCAAAAGTTGCAAAAAATAATGTGTTTGTGACTTTTTGGTGCTAGACCTTAATCTTGTTTGACAATGAGAAGCCATCTTAGATGGGGGAGTAGGGCTGAACTATTATTCAAAATATTATCGAAATCACAATATGGCCAAGTGCAATATCCAAATTACAAGAGCTGCAATTTTGATAAGGGTAAAATGCATAAATGTATAACACCATTGTACTTTATTGTACATTATACTGTAGTGCTGCAGAGATGCCCTGGCCTACAATTTTGTTTTCTCCAGATAGAAACCCAGTGTTTGGTACGGACCACAACAAATGTCCCATCATGATTTTGATTGTTTTTTTCAGTGAAAATGAAAGTTGTGATGCAAAAATGACCATTCCCACTAATGGTGAATCATATCACAATCACAATATAATAATTGCGATATGATTGATTGCCCTAATGGGGAGCTGTAAGTCTGCAACCAATCCCCATTCCCCACATGCAACAGGAAGACCTAAATGCCAAACATCAATGTACATGACAGTCTCATCATATACAATACATGGATGAACCTTGCATATAGAAAAAGTCAACACCAAAGATTTACTTAGAACCCTCCACAATACAACATATTAATACAGCAGACATCGAGGCCTCAAATGAATGCAGCATCAATGCATACATATATATATATGGACACAATCAATGGGTCACATTGGTAAATTAACCTGATAGATTAGGTTCATCCCTGTATAGTAAATTGATGTTTGATATTAATGCCTTCCTATCGCACGTGGAGAATGGTAGGCTTGACTTGAAGTGCGGGTGTATTGTTTACGTTGTTACACTTCCCTCCATCAGGAACACAATGTGTGTACAATGCAGCTTAAAATAATGAATAGATCAAAACATATCGAACCATAAAATGTCAGCTCTATGGTTGGCTGCCACACTATCAGGACATTAAAGCTAGTTTGACCGTGGGTTGATCTCTTGATGGTCTCATCTGGAGGCCAAACAGCCACAGCTGAGCCCCTTGGTGGGCACAGCAGTCTCGCACTCTGCTCCTGTGGGAGATGCAGCCCCATCTGGCAATTAATAACCTAAAAAAATATCTGATTTATATATAATATATATATATATTATAGGTATATTTTATATATATATATATATATATTTCTTTGGGGTTGTTTATTTTCAAAATCTTGCTCTATTCTGCTCTTTCCTGCTCTTCCTCTCTTCACAACTCTTATATCTTACCTACAGCACCTTTTAATCAACTCTAATTGAATAACCAATACTGTTCACTCACCCATCTTTAAGTGTATATCAATAAGAGTACCACACTAATGCCCCAAATGATGCTTTGCCTCTGTGTAATCCAAATGAGCAGTTCCATTACCAGCTCATCAAAAGGCACCTATAGCGGCACACGCAGCGTTCCCTGTAGCAAAGGAAAATAAAAGGCTTGCAGTTGAACCGCTGAACCCGTCTTCCCACACTGCCGCCTAATGAAAGCCAAGTCCACCCAAGACTGCTCTTGGGTACAACCGGTAAATGACTCCATGTGTTCCCTGGCCGACGAAGTGTTGGAGTGCTGGACATTCAGTCATTCATACATTTATTCATGCATTCATTCCCCACCAAGTATTGCTGGGTGAATAATGGCCACCTCTCATCTCCTAATGGCCATGCGTCATTTCTTATGTTTAAATTATTCTAGCATGCTGTAATTGCGGCGAGTGGCGGCGGGAACCCACCACCAATGTAACCAGCTTATATCCATAATGCAAAAGCAATGCATGGCAGCATGTGACCGTATCAAATATGGTATTCATTTTGAATGATAATCTAGAGGATTGACTTTCGAAAAAAAAAAAAAAAAGGTTTAATGATAAAACCTAGTTGTGTCAACCTGTCAGGGGCTGTTTTCTGCTGACTCACAACTTGTGGATTCAAGTTGCACTCTTTCTCTGCACAGTCCTCTGGCTGCTGGTTGAAGATGTGACATTTGCTGATGGGAAAGGGACAACCTTCTTCTGCACTATTCATATTTCTACATGGCTCTTTGTGACAGGACGCTAATGGCAAGCTGCCATTAGCGTCCTCCTTTTAGTTTTGTCAGTATCTATTTGGATGTCTTGGAAGTGGGTTTTGTGGCCTAGGAGAGAAAGGCACGATTACAAAACAAACGCTGGTTGTTTCCTCTTCAGCAAGCATTGCTCAACGGAGAGGGAGAGAGATGGAAAGGGGGGGGGGCGGGAGAGAGAGAGAGAGAGAGAGAGAGAGAGAGAGAGAGAGAGAGAGAGAGAGAGAGAGAGAGAGAGAGAGAGAGAGAGAGAGAGAGAGAGAGAGAGAGAGAGAGAGAGAGAGAGAGAGAGAGAGAGAGAGAGAGAGAGAGAGAGAGAGAGAGAGAGGTGGTGTGGATGCTTGGTGATCGTTTGCTATTGTTTTCCTATAGTTTACAGTGGCACTGCTGTTGTCTAGTGTGACCAGGGTCCCTGCCGTGGTATCTGAATGTTAAATCTGGGAAAACCCAGGGAGCTGGGGGGAAGGGTGGGGGGGGCGCTCACATGTCTAACATAACTAACGACTCTAACGACGGGTCTGTTTGGGCACAGAGGTGAGGCGCTGTAGACAGGAGGCCACAGCGGAAAGAGGAGAGAGCATGCGCATGATGAAATTAGATGGGTGGTTTTTTGTTTTCATTTTTCATAGCAGCAACACACTGGGACTGTTTACTGTTTCCCTCTCAAACCACTGTTCAAATAACATTTTGGTGGGATTTTCTGTTTAAAAATGCTGTTGTATCCCATCTTCCGGGAGCCCTACTCTTTTAACTATCAGTGGTAAATAAGGTTGCTGAAGCGACTGCTAAGAGATTTGTACACTAGCATTTGGGGAGAGTGTTTTAGCCAAGGTTATAAACACCCGCTTTTAATCAGCAAGAGTCTTCTATTACCTAATGCACACGTTTCTCTCATTAAGATAAATCATCCTTTCTTCCTTCTCTTTCCCTTCTTATTAGGCCTCTCTCTTTCTTTTTCTTTCTCTTTCTCATATTTATTGATATTTGTTGCTTGCATGGTAAAATATCCTGCATATATATGTGTACGGGTCTATTTTATATGGAGTCCCATTAAAGCTTGGGAGACATAAATAAACTTTCCCTCTCTCCTCACACTGCTTAGTGCCTTACATGTCTAATATATCATGTATATGTGTTGCTTGCAAATTTCAGTATCATTCTGCACAATATGTAGGAGGGTCTTTTTCATAAGGGTTGGGAGACAAATTCTTGCTCTCTCTCTGTCTCCTGCAGGGCCCCGCGTCCTCTGGTGGCCGCACCCGTAGCTTCTCCCTCCTCCCCCACCTGCCACCGCCGTCGTCGTCCTCATCCTCGCCCGGCTCCCAGAGGCACTTTGGGGCCCACGTCGCCACGCCCACCAACATCGTCACCATCACGCACCACAAGTCTCCCGCGGCGGCACGGCGCACCAAGAGCCATTGTCCCGGGCGGCTCCAGGAGGTCAAAGAGGTTTGTGTCTTCTGGCCATTACTCCCCGCTGGCGCGTGCGCACACACACCACACACCACATTTGTGGTTTCTTTTTGTCTTTAAATGGATTGAAGAATAATGAAGTTATCTTTTCATCCACTATGGCATTGCATTTTGTTGACATTAAGAAAAATGTATCTGGCTGGACAGTATCGGTTTGTGCATATTGCTGTTATGTCATTAAAAGATGGCATTTAATTGCCATGTTGCGTAATGCAGACACTCACTTAATACAATCTATCTTTGAGAATATTTGTATTTTTTATTTTCAGGCAAGCCCCAAAATAATGCAGATCAACAGGGATGCTCAGTAGGATAGCGCTAACCCAGTCAGGCTTGTCGTCCGTGCTAAGTGCTATGTAATATAATCTATCACAAAGCTTATGCAGTAGGATCCATATTGCACAACCCTATTATGAATGATTACACAAAGACAAAAAGTTTCCCCAAACAAACATTACAGGGGTGCCATCCATCAGCAATGCCCTCGCTGATCAATTATTCAGTTTCCATTAGATTCAGTTGACCCTAAACGCCTAATGCTCAAGCCACTGCACAGAATATGTATATGGCTGCTGCTTTATAGGGCCACTGGTGCAGTGAGTTCAGCGGTGTCTCTTTGGCTGGCTCACCAGCTAAAGTGACAGTGACAGTGGCTCTTCCGCTCGACATTGGCTCAGTTGGTTCGCCCCTTTATGTTGATGTAGGACTCAAATGACAGCTGTCACAGGATAGCACTGGATGAGCTAATGCCCCTGTGCCCCACAGGTGTCATGGGTGACCCATTGGATAAACTGATGTAGACATGTCGCTACCTGGCAAAATAGGATAGGATACATTGTGCTCCACTTAAATCTGTGTGGAAGATTGGTAATACGTTTACGTGTGTGTGTGTGTGTGTGTGTGTGTGTGTGTGTGTGTGTCCGTCGGGATGCACCTGTGTTAATCCCAAGGATGTAAAAAGTCCATACATTTACATGCAGCCTCTTCAATTAGGCTACCATAAGCTTTTAAACCTAAGAACTGTGCCTATACACATTTTAATTATAGCCTACTAATGTAGTCAATCACTGTTCCCACAGTATCTTTCAAACAAATACTACACTCTCACACGTCTCCTTCCTATTAGTCTGTGGGTATTTGTCTTTATAGTGATTAATTGAAAGAGATTAGACCTGAAGCAAGGTGTTCAAGGCGGAAAGTAACTAGCTATTTGCTAGCTATCTGCTAGCAAGCACCAGCTGCGCTCTATTGGCAGTTGGCAGAGGACTGTGTACTAGGCCACTGAATTATCGAGATACGGTGGGTTCAATACATTTTTAGCTGATGGGAAGGCTTTCAAAAATGATGAAAAAGCGTATCTGCTGCAACTAGGGAGAGGAGGGAGCGGGACAAAGAAGGGGAATTAAATTGACAATCCTGGAGAAGAGGAAAAGTGAAGCACGAAAATACACATTCCGGCCATGCATTAAAAAAGATTTTCCTCCCGTGTGTCAATGTCTTTGGTGATGGATTGGTGATTGAAATATGTTAATTGTAGCTTTAGTAGATTTAGTTGGTCAGTAAGTGCTTTTAGAAATATATAAAGGTTAAATAAAATACATTTATTTTGATTGTTATATAATTAGTAAAAACACTTATCTTTTCATCTATGGCACACTCATAAATGTGTCTGCATAAGCACATCCTTGAAAATGGGTCTGGATTCTGCAGTTATGTAGATTTCATAACAAGAAAAAGAAGAAATCAATGGAAACAAAATCTTCCAAACCTGTACTCATCTGGATCTGAGTGCTTGTGAGGAATCATTTTACCTGTTGCAAACAAACAAGGTTAGCGGCTTGGCACCAAAACAATGAATCTCTGTTTGGGACCTCTTTTGTTGGTACAAAAACACATTATAGGAGTCCCTTGAGGAGCGCCAGACTAATAGCCTAGTGTTTAATCACAGTTTGATTTCAGTCTGTATTCAAAACCATTAAGTTTCACCGCGAACAAGGTAACGATTGTGGCATATACTCAAGAGACCATTAGCCACCATCCACCCAGGTATTGAACGTCAAAGCATTGGGCATTTTCCTCGACGCCTTGTCTTTTTCTTCACACAGACCTTCCTTTTAAGCCACTCTTGTACATGGAAACCCTGGCTGGCTTGGAAGTGATGTCGACCCCCACCGCCGCGTCTATGCCTTACGGTGCTAATAACTGCTAAATGAGATTCAGTCTGACACAGAAAAGAGAAGGAACTCTGCAACAGTGGGAAGCACACAATCATTTTCTCAACTCTCCCAAGCCGTGCCGTGTTCCCCAAAGTGAACCGCGGACGGTCAGGGTAAATACTGAGCAGATGGCGTCGCCGTTAAAGCAAAACACACAGCGATTTGGTGTTTCCTCGTTTTGGTCTTTTTTTTCTCCTTTGCGACGTCACCACAGATGGCCTCACAAAGTGGAGGAGAAAATCAGTGGCCTCATGCAGTGTGATTTATATTCCAATGAGTTTGAGTGTGATGGCATTTGTTTTTTTTCCTTTCTTCCATAAGGCTTCTGTGTCTGTCAGATGAAACCCAACCTGCTGTTTTATTGTCAAGTGATAACCTCTGTACCATGGTGGGACCTTCCTCCTCCCTCATCCTTCACCCCTTTTTTATTCCGGTTTCGGTCCCCGCTCCCTTAACTTGCATCCTTTCACCTCACCCTAATTTAGCACGTGTGCCCATAAACTTGGCCTGCGGAGACCGAGTTGGCCCAGGGCCAGGTGTGTGTGCGCGCGTGTGCCTGTGCCCGCCCCTTGAAGGTGATTTATGCACCACTGTACCACGTTGTCTTCCATTACACTGATAGCAAGGCTGCAACATTCTGCTTTTAGGTAGATTTATGGGTGGTAGATTTAGCATTTTAGCATTTTCAAGTTCTCATGTTTTTATATACAAGGTCATTCCTGTGATTAGCACACGATGGCGGCCTGTATGTAGCTCATTAGCTCCTAGACAAATGGCTACAGCGGGTTTCACCATCCTGTAATTTGCTGTGACTGGTTGATGTGGCTTCCAAACCCTCCATTTGGTGGTGGATACCCACAAGACAACCAGCCCCCTAGGATGCCCCCTATGCTGAGTGTTTAATCAACACGCTTTCATTACAGCACAGTACCCACCCTCAATGAAAGCAAGTGTGAGAACATGCAGCCCACTCTACTGGCGTTTCCTTTTGCTTATTGGGTTCACCCGATCGGCACCCACCCATAGTGACATACCTTCCATCCATCCATCTCTTCATGTGTAGCTTCATCCTATCTGGCCATGTATTGCCATCGAAACATGATCCTATCCTTCCTATCCATTTAAGGTTCCATCCACCTACACATTTATGTATAGCTCCATGGCAGCATGGGTCTCGTACATCCATCGACATCCCACGACGGGCGCATCCAGACCCCATCCTCACCTCGGCAGCGGCGCTCCCTGTCGCAACATGTGAACCCATCAAACGCCATTTCATTTCCTATGGAGGCACACCACCACTCGATGCTCTGTGCTGCCATGGCTGAGTGAGATCACTGGGGGTCAGGCTATTTCTGGCAGCATGGCAGGTCCTGCTGGCTCTGCAGTGAGCCTGCTGCGGGAAGTGGCTCGCTCCGAGCCCAACCACTTAGTGTCCTTATTGGAGGCCTTATGGTGCCCGTTTGCTGTTGCAGGTTTTGGTTTGGATGGCAGTAGGTGTATTGTGTGCATGTGTCTGAGAATGAATGGCAATTAAAATGGCGAGGGGTGAAGGATGGTCCTTCCCATAGTGACGGGTGTTTAATGAATGAGCTTGAACCATGGGGTCAAAGGAAGTGTGCAAGAATTTCACTCACTCATTTCTACTTCAAATGCTCCAATCAAATGGGGATTGATGCTATGTCTCACTGACACAACTGATATCACATCATACCCTGCAATGAGAGGATTCGAGAGATCTTGAGTATTCCTCTGGCCAAACGTATCCAGGCATCTGCTTTACAAAACTCTCTCTGCCAGCATTTGTGCAGTCTTTTGTCTCCTTAATTTGCGGCTTCTAGTATACTGTATACTGGCAATAATCCTAACCTATTTCACTGTTTGGGTATGATGGTGGTTAATTACTTGCTTTCATTTGCCTTTTTCCCTCTCTACAGTTCTTTCCACACAGTCATTATGAGTTGATAAATGATGCTCAGGGTTAGGTTGTTGTCCTAATTTTAGTCTACCTCTTGTGTTGAAATTGGTCTTGAATCTCAGAGCAGTACACATTTTATTTAGCGTTGCATAGCAACACTGTACCCTAAAACAGCCACCTCTATTGGCAGTTATGATTGGGCTCCATTATCGTTAAGGCATCGGTGCTTTAGTGGTTCTGTAGTTGAAGATTTAATCTTGCAAATAGCATTTCAGAAATATCATATTGTAGGACTTGGTTAATATACATGCTTCCCATTAGAAAATCAATCTGTATTAATAACAACTGGTGTTTATGGAAACTAAAATCTTGACTGTACACCTAAATATGGGTACATTGTTTTAGAGGCGTGTTGTTTACAGTGCTGCATCAAACTCTGTGAATGGGTTGGAAATAGCTCTCCATACTGACTCTGACTGGCAGATGTGATTAAAGTAGGGGAAGTACGGGTGTCGCTGTGACACCATGCAATAATAATGAATAAAACATTTCTTGCAACTGGGATTCATTACACAAGCAGAAATATGAATTCTGCCTGCTAGACTGACTGAATTTTTAAACCTTATAGGTGTGTCACAGCAGAATGTTACATCTCAGGTGTGTGCGTGTGTGTGTGTGTGTGTGTGTGTGCGCGTGTGCGCGTGTGCGCACCATGGGTACATGGTGCGCAGAAGGCATGCGTGCGTGCGTGTCAAGATGCGCATGAGAAGCTATGTGATGTTTTCTTGTTTGCTTTCCCATGTATTTACACTATGGTTAGGCCTGTAAACCTTGTACTTGCTCCAGATAGGACAGCACATGAATTGATGTCGCTCCACTTTTGTGTTCCATTCAGTTCAATCAAATGCATGTGATGGGCATATTCCATCTCTTTGGTCTGTACTCATGGTACAAGTGTACGTTTTGATCTGAAAATCCTAATATGCAATGCTAACCAATTTTCTAGTCCGCGATGCTGGTCACATCCTCTTCCCTACAAAAACATAACTTTCCATCTGGAGTCCGCAGTTCTGCTGGCGTTGTACTTGGTGATTTTATGAAGTGGTTGAGGAGGATGTGACTCGCATCACGAATGGGAACGAACTCGGTTCTCCTTGATCAAGGACATAGGCATTTTGTAGCCAAAATGTACCTCATATTTCAAAAAGTATGCAACACCATTTGACACCTTACCCTTACCTGGATTGTCAGCCTCACTGCCGAACTGTCAGGGAACACATACAAGCTATAGAAAGCTTGAGGCATGCTTCCGGTACTGACAGGTTTCTCCAAAATGGCATTGCATTTGGAAAAGGCATAATTTGTTGAGTTGTTTAGAGGATGTAACTAGGGCAAGGAGTTCTACATGAGATTGCAATATATTTCAATGCTTAATTCTATGATAAAAAGTGTGCATCTCTAGCCATTGACTGTAGCCCTCCTGATCCTCCCAGGTGATGTCCCAGGCCGAGGGCCAGCAGAAAAACCTGGTCCACTCCATCGACTCCTTGCCCACCAAGGGACCTGTGTCCTGCCTGGACCACGACCTGCTGCTGCTCAAAGCCACCTCGGCGGCCACGCTCAGCTGCCTGGGGGAGTGTCTGAACATCCTTCAACAGAGCCAGGGCCAGCCTCTCTCTAAGGCCTCCCAGCCCAACCACACCATCCTCGGAGCCCAGTCGGGTGAGTCGGCCCCGGGCCCCATTCCAGCTCTGCTTCTGGAGCCCCCAACACCTACACCCCCATTTCTGTCCCCCGTTTCCTCCCAGTCCACCCCTCAAGGGCCCAACCCCAGCGGCAAGGGCCCCTTGGCAGAGCTAGACTGTGGCCCTTGTCCCTACCTGTTGGGGTCTGTGAACTTGGGTGTTTGCGGTAAATGTTGTTGAATGTTGTCCCATTCAAATGTGATTTTTGAATTTGATTTATGTTCGGTTTCATCTATATTTTGTTGTTGTTCCTCTTGTTGTTTGTTTGTTAGTCGTGTTGATGTTTTTCCATTCCTTGTTGTCTTCCTGTCACATTAAGAAAATGCTAATGATTCCTTCTCAACATCGTAACCGCGTGCCAAGTGTATGCATGAGTGAATGTGTGTGGAAATACATTTACAGACAACACTGTTTACAAAAGTTCATTAAAGCATTTCAAACTTGTCTTGCAAAGTGTATGTGAAGAAAATGTAAATATTGGGTGTGAGAATGTGTAAATCTATTTCGCTAATACTATGCAGGTATTTCTAAAGGTATTTCATCTAAAGTCAAAATAAATCTATTATCTATAAATCTCTAAAGGTCTTTACCAAAGAAACCCACATTGGTGCCTACGAGTTGGACCGTGCTACCATGTTCAACCTTCTGTGCCAAATTGAAATTGATTCAATAAAGCTCTTTCAAAGCAAACCTTTGCAGCCTGGGGGTGCTTCTATGTTACTTTGTAGATTACCACTTCTAATGGGCAAACGGAACAAGTGTCACAGCTGAATACAACGGATCAGGAACGCCACACTTTCCTTACTCTATTCTCTTGATATTCTGGTCTTTTTATTTTTGTCTCAAATTCGTATGCGTTTTTGACCACCACGTTGTCCATAGTGTTTATTTTGCATTTTGCATGAAAACAAACTTACCTGACAAATCTTCTTTAGAAACTAGAAATAAACGCACACCATCTCAATCGTAAAAAAAATTTCCCCGTTCACAATTTAAACCCTTCGCTCGCTTGCTACTGGATCCTCTTTCTAATCAAAGGAAAACAACAAAAAATGTAGAGCGGCCTTGAACTTGATTATATTGTTAGATTTCGGGCCATTGTCCCTCTTTATTTTATAAAAACACAAATAGTTTCACTGTTTCAATAAAACTGCATTACCTTCTTTGGCTTGAAGAAATGCAAATACAGAATGCAGAATGCAAATACATGTGGTTTCAGGTGTTGCGTTTTAGGTGCGTGCCTTGTGTTCGGTGTGGACAAAAGTGGAGCCCATGTTAATCCTCTTACTTTGTTGGTCTTTTGTCCCATATGCGTCAACAGTCACCCTGCCCTCTACCTGTTCTTCAGACAGGGGGTGGTGCGGAATGGGACCGCCCAGTCGCAAGTACAAACCTCTTTCCGTCTGTTGCCTGGATGACGGGGCTTGTGGGGGTCCAGGCGCTCCCCGCTTCCGGCATGTACCCCACCCACCCACCTTTAACTTTTTCATTTTCTTCCGACACTCCTCTATATCAAGGGATTCAGTGTGCTCTGTTTGGCCAAGTGATATTCATGGTGTGGCACGATGGCATGGGCAGCATTACACATTGAAGCAGCTGGGAAAGTAGACAATTGGTTGGTTTTGGCTTGATGTTTTTCACAGCAGTTCCTCTCCAGGAGATCCTCGCTACAGTGCAGCCACTGCATGGCCACTGCTCTCCACTAGCAAGATAAGCATGGGGTTTCACATGGGGGGGGGGGAGGGGGTACTGCCAGGCTCTGCCATGGAACCAGAGTACCAACCCAGGATTATGTGGTCCAGGCTTGTTTTGATAACGAGAGGAAATGTAATGGACCAGTGCGGCCGGGACTTTTGTATACCAAATACCTTGTCTGATTTCAGTTTGACACGGACTGAACATGGGTCTTGGGTTGCTCGCTCATACTCTCTTGGACGTCTTCTCCGCTTCCCTAAAACGCTTTCGCTGAAAAACTTGTTAATGGCCCTCCAACACAGCTGGATTTTCCATGTAAAATCCATAAAGGAATGGATTTAGTTCACCAACCGTGCTCAAGCCCTGTCAGTCCCTTCACCTTTACAATGGAGAAAAGCGACATTGGTTGGCATGTAACCTTGTATGTACTTCTTGATCAACTGTGATGTGTTTTTGTTTGAGAAACAAAGAAAAGGGGCATACTTAAAAACTGTACTTTGATGTCACAGCCCAGAAATAGAATATAGGTAAAGTCATTGAAAAAAAAAAATAAGGCATGAACGTTTGTCTGTTCAATGTTTGGTCTGAACCAAAGCTGGAACTTCCAGGTTCAGAAGGTGAAAGTCCTCCCTATTTTGAACCAAGCATCTACATTTTCTAAAGGGCGCAATTCAAACTTACAACCACTAACTAAGCTGCATGGGTGAGGTAAAAACATGTTTGAGGTAAAAACGTTTTTAACTCTCTGAACCTGAGATTTTCCACCACTGGCCTGCACAGACCTTTCAGTTCATCTGCATGCTCTAGGTTCAATGGCTTCTGTAGCCCTTTCATTTCTACTTCTGGTGCTGATTGTGACATCCCAGCATTATGTCTCAGCTCAAATTTAAAGATCAACCAAACACTCAAATTGAACTGCAGGGACAGCGCCACCTCCTGAGAATCATCAGTAATTGCAGGTGCTGTTTCTGACTGGGATTGGTTCAATTAAGCGGCAGGTAATATAGCCATGTAAATATCCTTTTCAACAAGAAATGTTCTGTGGACTTAATTGGATATACCCTATACCGCTTGCCTTTCCCACCAGGCGGAAGTATATACCTGTCTAGTATGTATCCCAACACAGCTCATTTGTAATTGAGCAGACTAGCTAGCACTTTAAAATGCCCAGTCAGTTGACTGGAAGGCTGACCTCGGGGATCTTTTACAGCATTTCATCTGAATTGGCCCACCGCAGGCACCCCCTCCGAGCGCCTCTCGCAGTCTCAGTCAGCACTGCTTTCTTCTCACTAATGGATATTATGGACTGAAGCTGGTGCATTTAGACATTAAACCTTATTTGGCTGCTGGGATATGCAAAGAGGTAGCAGCGGTGGCTGGTCCGAATATTTCTCTATTGGCAGTAGATGGTAATATGATCTTTATGAGAAGCACTTCCACAAGTGTTTAAATGCACTGTAGTGGAGTGGCATTTTCAAGTGTCCTGTAAAGACTGGAGGCAAGTGTTGAGTCCTTATTAGACTTGGCAGCAGCTGTTTTGTATTTAAAATGAAATGTCTAATAGTATTTAATGACAATACAACTGAAGGTATCTTGATACTTGAACATGTATCATTTATGTAAGTGTATATTTCTATTAAAGGGTTGCCGTGGGTCTTAAATGAAGGACACTTCATGGGGGATGGATCGCAAATGATTGTTTTCAATTTTTTCACTTTGCTCAAAGCGAGCTGTTGTTGCTCTTCCTATTGGCTGAAAATGACAATAAACAAATATGACATTTCGCCAGCATACAAACACAATATCAACACACACACACACACACACACTCTCACACTTTTTCTTCGTCTTGTACAAGCACATTGACATTGACACATTCACATCCCTCCCCCCCCTTTTCATCAGACTTGGTCCTAACCAACTTATATCCTTCCAGATGGTGCCCCTGTGTGGACTGTACCAAAGTCGCCCTCGGTGGACCACCTGAAGAACGGCGGCCCCACACATCTACGCTCGGCCGAGCCCTCCCCTGCCCTCAGGAAGAAGGGAATATCCCCTGGTGCTGAGGTGAGGAAGCTCGCTATGGTGGAAACACTTTACTCTTGCCCGTTCCTAGTTGTCACCCCCATAGCTTCCACAGTTATACATCGTCTTTAACAATTGCTAATCCTTTAGTGTTAGCATCGGCATGTCCTTTTTCCCCTTCCAGACAGTTACTTGCTTACAAATGCTGTTTACATGCGCACAGAACGCCTGGCACCTATTGACAACCTGTTTGAGTTTGGTTGCAGTTTGTAGGAGTAGGCCCCTCTCTATTCTCCGTCACGCTCGGAGATGTCGTGCTCGGGTCTCCCATGACGGAGGGAGAGTGGAAAGGCTTGTGAGAGTTTGAGCAGATCTGCTGTGTAATAAGTGGGTCACGCATGCGGCGAGGCGCTGGAGCTCAGCCACACGCTAGCTTTTAAAATGTATGAGACTAGCATCTGGTCCATCCTCTGCCAAAGACCTGCGAGATGGAGACAGAACACAGGCTGTGTGTATGAGCGGAGGGGTTGGGCAGGGTTGTATAATGTGTGGCGCTATACCTTGCCCTTGAACCATAGTGTGTTGATTTAAGATTTGCTATCACTTTTCAAGGTCCTTTCTTCTTTTAGTCACAGCCAGTTGGTTTGATGTTGTAGTTTTTCAAAGCATCACTTCTTAATATAATTTGCATGGATAGATTCCAAGATGAAGTTTAACCAACAGTGATCACAGTAACCTGTGCTACTGAATTAATTTTAAAGCTGCACTACCTAACGTTTTCCACGGTGCCGCCCCGCCCCCTTCATTTTTGTAGTTTTCTTTTTATGTTTTCTGCAGCGATCTATTATTTGACACCCATCAAACACTCACACTTCTGCTAACCCACATATATGTTTTCTCTAATTCAATTTGGTCTGTGGAGGGAAAAAGAAAAAATAATCACATTTCAAATGAAATTGATGACTGCTGTGGAAAATTTACATGGCTCAGGTTTAAATATGTATTTAAACATAGAATTATGTGTCACGGCACTCATGGCAGATATTAAACCGACTCGTTCAGCTAATTTTGCCATTTGCCATAACGGGGAGTGTGAGGTATAGTGAACAAGCAATATTTCTAGGTCCCACAAAGGCCCGGCTAACAGCCAGCTGACTTTTAGTACTCTGAGCCATCAAGATAATAATCGGACAACTGTAAAACAGGGTAATATGGAGTTTCACTGTCAACGGTGACAAGTGACTCACAGCGTATTGTTAAGCTGTGGAAAAATAGACCATTTGCAGTTTGTGATTCATTAGGAACCGCTTAGGAAACAAATGTAGCCTATAATAACATGATGTAAGTCATGAATGTAATTGAATACTCTTTTTACAAATTGCAAATCAAGTCCTGACCTGTCTCAGTAGGACAGTGACTGCTTTGGTCACATTAGGACAGGTAACTGTGGTTCATTATCTTCGATTTGATCCATTCTCTAATGACCCGGTCAGGGCTACGAACAAACTCAAAGCATTTTGTTGGTTGAGGGTAGTAAACAGAGAAACCTTTGACTTGAGTGGTACCACCTCAAACATTAAAAAGAGAGACCCCTTTATACACTTATTACAGCAAGAAGGCCATGGCCAGTGTGAAACAGTGGAAAGAAAAAGTCAACACTGCTTATGCTTCCAATGTTTTTATTTAGCAAACACAAATTAACATAAAGCATCAGTGAAACATTACATTACAATGAGCATTACATATGATGGAATGCACAAAGCGACACTATTTTTGAAATAATAACGAGCCATAATACTAGATTTCCTGAACAATATTTACAATATATTTATTTTCAATGATCTATTATTTTGTTATGTGTTTCAAGAATAAAATCCCACAATACCACCTGCAGTACCTCACGTACCACCAGTGAGGTTGAAAAACACTGGTATCGCAGATTTTAAAACTGGAGTGGTTAGGGGAGCGACCTTGGTGGTCTGAAGTGCGAGGAGCAAAGTGAAAGAGGTTTTCTGCTCTCTGCAGCTTTCCGTTTTTCTTCTGTTTAAAATTCAGCAGAGAACAAGACCAAGTAGGCCTACTTTTATCTTCACCTGGCATGGGGCCTGTGTGTGCGTATTTGTGCGTGTGGGGGGGATCAGTGCGCTTGCAGAATTGATGTCACTTATGCATTTCCAATAGTAACGGTATACTTGTGGGCTGCTGCAGAGCTGTGGTTATGGATGGGACCACCGCAACGGTGGCCGTAGAAGACATAAAATCATTCAGTGGACTCTCTGTTGTGCACCTCAAGGTGTAACGGTTAAAGGGTGGAAATCAACAGTGGCAAAATGTTGATGCGTGCTTATCGGATGGTGGTTTGTGTGCAGTGTGATAAGGCACAGAGACTGTTTTGATTGCGTAAATGGAAGTGGCCTTATCGGTTGGAGTGTATGGTCAAACAGAGGGCGATGGAGGTATAATAACCTAGTCACGCTGCAGCTTGTGCTTTCACATGTTCTCAAGAGCAAACACTTCAGTGGTCAACCAGGTGCATTTCCACCTGTTTCCAGCAGAAGGCAGCAAAGGACTGAATGTCTGTATTGATTTTCAATACGTTTCTACAATAGACCCTTTTCACAGAGCGGTCATCGTAGTGCAAACACAGGCATCGCTCATAACAGTAATTATGGGTCTGCTCCTTTTATGTACCAGGACACAGGCAGTAGAGTAAACTAGTGGAGAAACGTCTATACATACATATATGTGCCGACCCATACTTAGTGTTATGAGCCACACCTGTGTTTGTCCTACGATGACAGCTTTGTGAAAAAGGTTGATTCTGAAGGCTCATTCACATCCCACAATCGGTATTTGATTTTAGATGGACCATTGTGGTTCTATGGGAAATGGTAAAATGGTGACCTATTAGATTTATAAGACACTTCACTCATAGTTTCCTCAGTCTTTTAAAAGTTCAACATTGCAAGAGTTGGGGATGCAATTTTAAAGAGTTAACACTTCCTGATATTTAGCCATTGTAAATGCAAAGCCTTAATATCAATAAAAAAAAAAAAAAAAAAAAAAAATAAATATATATATATATATATATATATATATATATATATATATATATATATATATATATATGTAATGTAGCAGACATAAATATGACTGCTGACCAAATGTTCTGGGTTTGAACGGCAATTTCTTCCTGTAGGCAATCCTTTCTTGAGGGGGTGGCATTTTTGGAGTGGCTTGAGAGAGAGAGGAAATGACATGAAGCGAATAACAGGCTGGAATCGAACCAGGATCGCTCCGAGGTGTTTTTGCACTACGCAGAACTGTGATTTGGCCTTAAACAGGGCGAGCCATCGACCTAGCCCCCCGGCCCCCCCCTCCCCCCCATGCAGGCATCCTTGAGCAAGATACCCCACCTGCTACTTAATGATACACCACCTGCTACTTAATGACTTAATGGTCTATCTAAAAAGAATACCTTACTGTAAGTGTGCAAATGTAATGACTAGATAGTTGTGACTGACTGGCTGTGGTCTTCTACTTCAGGTAGGTGGCAGAGCGCTGTGTGGGGAGGCGTCAGGCGTGACTCACTCCCTGCTTCTTGTCTGTGGCTTTATTTAGCTCCCCGCCTTGGTTGGCAGCCTAGATGCAGCGCATAGGGGGAAACTTAGGATGATTCCAACAGCCCTCCACTGATAGGGGCCCTCAAAACACATTTCAACATAAAGTTCATTTTTATTATTCCATTGATTTTTATATTCCAGTCATCATTTATTTGAGTGATTAAAATGACAATAAATAAGATATTCATTATCTAACATATATATTTTTTTAAATGTTTGGAATGTTTTCTCGAGATGGGTTTTACTCTAAGACAGGTGGGTTAAACAATACATGTTGCAAATTAACACATTGCTTATTCCATAGAGATACCCTGGCTAGTTAGCATGTCATAGTCCCACTGCCACCTATTGGACGATATAGGCTACTTATTATCACATTATAAATAGAATGGCACATACCCAACATGCATTTTAATCTTTATAGGCTATGATTTTGATTAGTCATAACGAAATGGGGCTGCATTATAACATGTGATCTCACACGCAATTTAATGTCACTGTTTGACGCTTTTAGCTGAAATTGAATAAATGTAGGCAGACTTTTAGCATCTTCTTTACCCCTGTCACCCTGTCCCCATACCTCAGCAAATGAACCAGCCCCACTCCCTACCAAAGACGGTGAGCAGTATTGTGCTGAATTTCCCTCAGCCAAGCTTCGATTAATTGCAAGGTTTCCTTTGGTAGTTTTATTTTATTATGAAAAATAAGGATATATTTTTTTTCTATCTTCTTTAATGTATCTTATACATATTTTATCCACCATGTTCCTGAAATAAACGTTTAATAATGAAAGTGATTCCATTTATTAGTTATTCACTATTGTGCCATTAAACATTAATTTGCACTCTGAATTATGGTGTTTAGCACATTTATTCTAGAGTGTATCCGATGCTCAATGTTGCTTATGCATAATTTCATAACTCACGGTCTGGGATCAAATATTGTATAGTACAACCTACAAATGTAGTTATTTTAAACTTTGAATGAATTCATTTGGTTCTAGCGAAGTGTGGTTGCAGAAAATGTGCTGTGTTGAGGTAGGTGGGCCCAATTATATATTTTTTCATGGGGCCCCAAATCTCTGGTGGCTGCCCTGCGTCCGAAAAAACTTCTTGCACATACAGCAATATCTCCCTGGGTAAATAAGGGGCATCATTACATTACCTTGCCAACTAAAGAGCCCTGTTTGTAGTATATATTCTTTATTGTGTGTGCGTGCGTGTGCATGTGTGTGGATTTTATGTTTTTACAGTCAATCTTACAGTCAGCCATGCAGTGTGACTTGATATTTTTATAGATTTCATAGTGTTTAGTTTTTTGCATTCTTGTTAGTACGTAAAAAAACATGTTTATTATTAAATAACATACAAGTTACAGAATCTCAGTATGTGTCAATTATGAATGAGGTGTGATGCCTATGAACACTGTGTGCATGGGTGTGTATTATATTTAGCTTTGAGCATGGATCATGTTTGCTTGCTCAACACAGATTTCCTGTTGCACCCTGATATTAATCATGACCTGAAGCATGACAGACTGGTTGCTGGGATGCTTTTCTGTTGTATCGTGCGTGCGTTTGGATGTGGAGAGGGGCAGGTGGTGCTCCCGTCCAGTTTAATTTGATAAGGTACTAAGGTCAGGGCCGGACTAACGCACAGGCTAGATATGGCTGCAGCCTAGGGGCCCCACCTGCCAGGGGGCCCCCGATTGGCCGAATCGGGGGCCCCTCCGCTAGCCCCGCGATCTGCTAGCGCCTCGATCCGCTAGCACCCGCTCAACAAAAATCTCCGCTAGCACCCCCCCCCCCCCCCCGCTCAACAAAAATCTCCGCTAGCACCCCCCCCCCCCCCCGCTCAACAAAAATCTCCGCTAGCACCCCCCCCCCCCCCCCCCCCCCCCCCCCCCCCCCCCCGCTCAACAAATTTTTTTGGGCGTTCGGTCCTTCAAGGTGGAGGGGGGGGGGGGGGGCCTACATCGTCCAGCAGCCTAGGGGCCCCAGGCCTTCTTAATTCGGCCCTGACTAAGGTATAACTTTATACCATGGCCGGGGTGAATACTCGATTCTGATTGGCTGGAGGGGTGTTGATTAACTTTTGATAACTGATCGTAACGTAAGCAGCCTCATCACGGGTCTAAAAATGAATACGCTAAATGAAATGTTAACTGTCAACTTGGACCGGACATAGGGGGACTACGTTTAGAAAGCTTCCCCGTTGCCATGTCGTTACTAAGATCGTGTCTATTTACTGGAGTAATAAGGTAACGTTGCCATGTCGTTACTAAGATCGTCTCTATTTACTGGAGTAATAAGGTAACATTGCCATGTCGTTACTAAGGTTGTCTCTATTTACTGGAGTAATAAGGTAACGTTGCCATGTTGTTACTAAGATCGTCTCTATTTACTGGAGTAATAAGGTAACGTTGCCATGTCGTTACTAAGATCGTCTCTATTTACTGGAGTAATAAGGTAACGTTGCCATGTCATTACTAAGATCGTCTCTATTTAGTGGAGTAATAAGGTAACGTTGCCATGTTGTTACTAAGATTGTCTCTATTTACTGGAGTAATGAGGTAACGTTGCCAGGTCGTTGCTAAGGTCATCTCTATTTACTGGAGTAATAAGGTAACGTTGCCATGTCATTACTAAGGTCATCTCTATGTACTGGAGTAATAAGGTAACGTTGCCATGTCGTTACTAAGGTCGTCTGTATATACTGGAGTAATAAGGTAACGTTGCCATGTCGTTACTAAGGTCGTCTCTATTTACTGGAGTAATAAGGTAACGTTGCCATGTCGTTACTAAGGTCGTCTCTATTTACTGGAGTAATAAGGTAAGGCAAGGCAGCTTTATTTATATAGCGCATTTCGTACACAATGGCAACTCAATGCGCTTTACATAAAACAGTAAGAATTGAAATAAAAATAATTTAATTGATAATTTAAAAAAAAAAATTGATAATTTAATTTGATAATTTAAAAAAGAAACGTTGCCATGTCATTACTAAGATCGTCTCTATTTACTGGAGTAATAAGGTAACGTTGCCATGTCGTTACTAGGGATGGGGATCGAAACCCGGTTCCATCAAGGACCCGGTTCCACTTTTTTCAAAACCCGAAAATTAATAACGTTTGGGCTTATCGATACCACTATCGAGTCTCGTCGTTTTTTTTTTTTCTCCCGTAGGTCCTGTAACGTAACTGTGTGTCCCTTGAGTCGCGTCACGGGGGGGGGGGGGGGGGGGGGGGGGGCGCGATCGTAAGCCACCCCGGACCTACGACCGACGGGGGGGCAGGTAGACACCGCTAGACACCGCTAGACATACGGGACTCATACCGGTGATCGCGGCTTTAGTTCCCCGTGTCTGATCGCTGTAATTCGGAGCGTGAATATCGGTTGAATATCTAATATCTTTCTAACTTTAAAAAACACTTTAGTATTTTTTAAGACGATAGTCGCACATCCCTCGTAACTACGCCGTGAAGGTGAACCCTCCTAGCCTAGAACTCTAGACACCCCCTAGCGGCAGCAAATTTATTTGGCAGCTAGTGTAGGTCTAGCAAAGCTCCGTCCGCTTTTTGGTGCTGGAAACACCAAGTGTGTCTTGTATGTCTGACCAATCACAGCGTGAGGGGCGGAGTCGAAAGCCGGGCTACCTAATGACGACAGAAATGCGACGGTTCTGTGTTAGAGGTAAACAATGGCTGCTGCTGCTGGCGAACGGCTGTCTTTCCACTCGGCTTTGGCCGCGACTCTTCAAGACTTGAAGTTAACATTTTATTTGAGAAAAGAACAAAGAACGGCACTGAAGTCTTTCCTCGAAAAGAAGAAGGTGACGTAGTCAGAGCCGTCGCTCTGACTACGTCACCTTCTTCGTTGCTCTGATTGGTTGTAGCGCTATCCTATTGCGTGCAGAGGGAACTTGAAAGACAACCGTTTATCCCGCCCACACTGCCAATGGAGCTGCGCCAGACCTTACATCTTTCTGATGTAGGTCTGGCTTGCCAGGCTAGAACCCTCCCGGACTCCGCTATAGAGCGTAACAGTGACCGCCCCTTTTTAACAGCTCCGGTGCCGGAAGTAAATTTCCCATGCATTTATCTCATCCACTTTTCGTATAATCCTTATAAAAAGAGTATTAAGACTTGAACCAAGCCAATCGTTCGTTATGGTAGTCGTGACCATATTATGTTTGATTCGGGATGAATAGTTCCTCACTCGGTCAACAAAATAAAGTACCTTTGGCTTTTCTTCCGTTTTCCAAATTCTTTTTATGCCCGAATCAAACATAATATGGTCACGACTACCATAACGAACGATCGGCTTGGTTAAAGGCTTAATACTCTTTTTATAAGGATTATACGAAAAGTGGACGAGATAAATGCATGGGAAATTTACTTCCGGCACCGGAGCTGTTAAAAAGGGGCGGTCACTGTTACGCTCTATTAACATGAACCGCTCCGCCGGAGGAGCCGCACATCCACACGCACCGGACACCAGAATACCAACACACATGTTTTACATTTGATTGCTTTTAAATAAAGTTGTGTGCAGTTATACGGTTAAATACGATTATTAAAACCCTAATTATGACAGTCTTGGACCGGCCCAAAAATGTGCATCGGCTCACCCGGTATGCCCGATGGCCAGTCCACCCCTGCTTGTCCCGTTAGTTACAAATAGTAATCCAATTGTGAAATCCGTGTTGTAATCGGCAGCATACAAGCTAGTTATATTGAAAAGTAAATAAAGATTCAGACGTGCTGCGTGATGATGTGTTCAGGTTGGCTCAGTAAAACGACTATTAGGTTATCATGATGCGTTCAAGTGTAACGTAAAGAAAAGGGAAATTGAGATTTTGGCGAGAAACATGAGTAATACAGTTGTATCATTAGACATTCTCTGGTTGTATAGTATATTAAAAATCCGGAGGATCATGACTGACAAGGCAGACATGTTAATTTTTCTGCAAAAAAAACCCCTGTTAAATTATGAGATTATATTTTATTTCCTTTTGTGTGACCCATATACATTATGACTTATTTTTCATTTGGTGCTGCTGATATATTCTTTCTATTGTTAGTTGTATGTCATTTCGAAGTGGCCTATTACATTAGCCATGTTTATTGAAGGCTAGAAACGTTTTTGTTATGCTCACTTGTTAAGCAATACCAGTTCTGTTGAAAACAAATCGATAAGGAGTATCGATAAAGGTATCGATATCAATAAATATTAACGATCCCCATCCCTAGTCGTTACTAAGATCGTCTCTATTTACTGGAGTAATAAGGTAACGTTGCCATGTCATTACTAAGATTGTCTATTTACTGGAGTAATAAGGTAACGTTGCCATGTCGTTACTAAGGTCGTCTCTATTTACTGGAGTAATAAGGTAACGTTGCCATGTCGCTACTAAGATCGTCTCTATTTACTGGAGTAATAAGGTAACGTTGCCATGTCGCTACTAAGATCGTCTCTATTTACTGGAGTAATAAGGTAACGTTGCCATGTCGTTACTAAGATCGTCTCTATTTACTGGAGTAATAAGGTAACGTTGCCATGTCATTACTAAGATTGTCTATTTACTGAGTAATAAGGTAACGTTGCCATGTCGTTACTAAGGTCGTCTCTATTTACTGGAGTAATAAGGTAACGTTGCCATGTCGCTACTAAGATCGTCTCTATTTACTGGAGTAATAAGGTAACGTTGCCATGTCGTTACTAAGATCGTCTCTATTTACAGGAGTAATAAGGTAACGTTGCCATGTCGTTACTAAGGTCGTCTCTATTTACTGGAGTAATAAGGTAACGTTGCCATGTCGTTACTAAGGTCGTCTCTATTTACTGGAGTAATAAGGTAACGTTGCCATGTCGTTACTAAGATCGTGTCTATTTACTGGAGTAATAAGGTAACGTTGCCATGTCGTTACTAAGATCGTGTCTATTTACTGGAGTAATAAGGTAACGTTGCCATGTCGTTACTAAGATCGTGTCTATTTACTGGAGTAATAAGGTAACGTTGCCATGTCGTTACTAAGAACGTGTCTATTTACTGGAGTAATAAGGTAACGTTGCCATGTCGTTACTAAGATCGTCTCTATTTACTGGAGTAATAAGGTAACGTTGCCATGTTGTTACTAAGGTCGTCTCTATTTACTGGAGTAATAAGGTACCGTCTGCATTCCATATGAACCTCATGTTAACTGACATTAGGCATTAGTCAGACCCAGGCATTAGTCAGTACTTTTTAGACAGAATTACCCCAAAATATGAATCAACACCCTTATATTTTTATTGATTCGAAGTGGCCATGGTATTAGCGGGATAATCCACTCCGATGTGTGCATGTATCGAAAAATAATGCACTTCGCTGAGGAAAACCCCCCTCCGCTTCGTATTGTGCATTTTTTTTCGACACGTGCACACCTCATCTCGGATTATCCCTTACTTAATACACTTCAAGTATTGGCCCTCAGTTAGACTGTAGAATGGTATTTTGTGTTCATGCGCATATCGTGATATTTATCACGATATTGTGTAAAATTCCCCATAATTATCTTGATAATACACTTAGTGATCATGCGATGGAGAACAGAGCTGTAGCTCAGGGCTACTGGATGGTGCGTAACCCTCCCATGGTGAAAGTGGCGTGCGCCGCCCCTCGCGCGTCACTGCAGCGCCACCGAGTGTGAAATCGCTGCTGCTTATTCCACCACACAGAGGAGAGAAGAAACACAGGCGTTCAGCGGCAACGTCAACACGGGGGCAGAGTACCAGGGATTTATAACACAAGGCTGGGCCACAGTAATTAAGTTACACTCACGCGTGCGCACACACACACACACACGCCCACGCCGTGCCAAGATGGGAGAGAGAAAAAAAGCCGAACAGACACGATTTACACAACAAAGCTTGCCGATGACTAATACTTCAATCAACCGCTTCTTTTATGTGTAGTTGCTGCTGGAGGGTAGATGGTTGTCACTTTTGAGCCCCCACACACACACACACACATACACACACACACACACACAGGTGGGCGAATGTCAAGAGGGAGTCCCCTCATTATGCAGGCGTTTTTTAGCGAAAGGTCACCTACCTTGCAACCCCACCTTCACCCCCCCATCCCCCATCCCTGTTCTTCAGACAGGGGACATAACGACAGTGAGAAAAATTACGAGATGAAAGAGGTGAGCGCAGATGGCGGGGTGTGTGTGTGTGTGGGTGTGTAGGGGGGGGGGGGGGGGGGGCAGTTAGCGATAGGGCTGACATTTTGGAGAGGCTGGGAGGAGGAGGATGATGAGGATGAGGAAGGCCCTGTGCCTTTAAAGGTTAGGTCTCGTCGGAGAGGTGGTGGCCTTTGAAGACTGCAAGACATTTCTAACCTCTCTCTCTCTCCCTCCCCCCCCCCCCCCCCCCCGATGAGTCTGTGATGGGAGAGAGGGGGAGGAATAAAGTTGAAGCAAAAAAGGGAGCAAGAGTGAATGGGAGATAAAGAGAGAGAGACGGAGCTGGAAGGTGTGTGTGTGTGTGTGTGTGTGTGTGTGTGTGTGTGTGTGTGTGTGTGTGTGTGTGTGTGTGTGTGTGTGTGTGTGTGTGTGTGTGTGTGTGTGTGTGTGTGTGTGTGTGTGCGTGCGTGCGAACAAAGAAAGCAGGCTAGAGAACGAGGGAATTGCTAAGCAGGTCGTCACGGAAATGAGGGCGACATGAAATGGAATTGAATAGTGGGTGGCATGAATGGGCCGATGGTGGTGGAGGAGCTGTCTGTGGAGGGGGGGGGGGGGTGAAACCGAGCAAGGACCATATGGAGGTGAGACTGTGTGGTGGAGAAGGGAAAAAATGATTAATCGGAAAGTGTGCGTCTCCATTGAAAGGCACATTGGTGGACGTCACGGGGATACCAGAGAGGAAGATTGAGGGACACAGCGAGACGGGAGACGGAGCGAGACGGATTGAGACAGGGAAAGGTGGAGGGAGACGGAGACATGGACGGTGGCCAGAGAACGGGAGGCGCAAAGAAATCAGAGTTAGCCAAGGCAGGCAATGGCAAGACTACACGTGCGTCTGCATGGTGTAAAACGCTTGGGAGTAAGGGGGAGGGGCCAGGGGGGAAGCCTGAATGAGTCGTGACGTCGGTGATTGGGTGGGGGGGGGGGGGTGGTGGTGCGTGGGGAGGAGCAGGGAAACACGTGAAGGTTGGAAGCAGGGGGCCAATCGTTGAGGGGCGGAGGAAGTCGTCTGTGTCGTCAGGTCTCTCTCTCGCTCTCGCTCTGTTTCGCCCTCTCCCTCTCCCTGTGTTTCCCTCTGTGAGTCACACATGCACAAACAAAAGAATCTGGCGAGCACAGACACTATTCTGTACAGCCGCCCATCTCATCCAGCCCTGCAGTGGCCTGGGATGAACAGGAGTGGAAGGAAGGAAGCTGAGCAGACCTTTACCGTTGGTCATTGGACTTTTTAATTTGGAAGAGCTCGGTTGTCGGCGAGGCGGAAGAGTCCTTTTTTTGGGTATCGCATCACCTCAAGAAGTGAGTTTGGTTGTTGTTGTTTTTCGGAACGGTGTGGGTTTTATTGGACTTTGATTGTGAACATATATGTATATATATATTGTACTGGACATGAGATCGTCATATGCAGGACGAGCCAATACCTTACTGCACGACGAGCCACAATGTGTGTGTGTGAGATTATTCAAGTGTGTTAGTGTTTGCTTCTGTGTCCAGTCAACTCCTATTTACGTTTGTTCTTGGCTGTTGCTGTGTTTAAAATACACATACAACCTTAAAAGTTGTTACAAAACAAAACTGCTAAAGAATGCTTATCCAGCTCATTTCTACAAAATAGCTGGACCTGAATTGCCCACATGGACTGTAAAGCTGAATTGATTTTATTCCATGAATATTTCTCCATATGATCCCTCATACAACCATAGTGTTGATCTCTCATCTAATGGACAACAGTGGTTCAGGTGGGTCTGGTAACAACAAGATCGGTTAAATCTGTACGTCCCTGTATGTGATGCTATGTATTCCCACCTTATATTTTTCTAGTTTAGGAACTTGAACTTAAAGTGTTGAGCTTAACCACACGTTTCTTATCAGAGGGTGCTTGATAATGAGGAAGAGATAAGATTGAATGAACACCAGTGATGCACGATCTTCAGGATTGCCACAGTAAACACACAAAATACAGTCTCAACATGTGTGTGTGTTTACTTAAGTGTGATGTGACTAATAGGTCATCTGCATGTTGGATCTGAAGCTGAATAAACGTAGTTCAGTACTGCACTCCAGTACTGGACTCGACGGGTCAGTGAGATGCCGGTTCAGGGCGAAGTAGAGCGGCTCAGAGCCCCTCAACACCCTTTTCCTCCTGAACATTCATTTCCGATGCTATCAAGAGCCTGTTTAATTAGTCAGTAGTGCTGGTGTCTTGCACGCACCGACGCACACACAAGAAAAAACACACACGCACACACCTCCCCGTCTCGTCTTCCTTTCCCTTTCAATTCTATTTATAACTCTGTGCTGAAAAATGTACCAGCTCCTTGTGTGTGTGTGTGTGTGTGTGTGTGTGTGTGTTTTATGTCCCTGTTTTTTGTGCGCAGGAGTGCATAACAAACGTCGAAAGTGCAAAGACAGCATTGCATGCCATGCACAATGGAAGTCTAAAGGAGTGTGTGTTGCGTGCGCTCTGCATAACAACCCATACATCAAAGAATGCTGTATGCATAGGATGAAATATTCAGTTGACAGCAGGGACCTCACTACATCTTTATTCCTACATTTCATCCACCCAAAAAAAAGCGTATTCTCTTGGTCTATACAATCCAACATTACATTAGGGCCTGATACAGCCGCTGTAAAAATAATTTTGGACTCTGAAATTAGGGGGTCACTTCCCCCTGTGGCCCCCCTTATTACAGAGTCCAAAATAATGACGTAACTTTTTTGCGCACGGTATGAGCCGTAGACTTGTATCCCACAGTATGACCAAAGCGGGACTCGCCAAAGCAACCCGACATTTTGAATGTTGAATTCAGGTGAAGTTGGGTGGAATGCTGAATAAACAACCAATCGATTGGTCAACCTTGTCATTTTTTTCGACACTGTTGTTCCAAGATGGTTGTTTAAGATGGTTGTATTGAGATCAGGTTACATCTCTTTTCCAAGGTTTCACTTGTTATCGGCCTGGACTGAAATTATGCTTTCACTTTGTAGAACTGAAAGGTTGAATTACTGAACAAATGTAAGTGCTGCTAGAAAAGAGAAACTAGATGCCACCGCATACACATGACATAGATAACAAGCATGGCAGTTGGGAGACACAAAACACAACACAACACATATCCCTAGGAAAACAATCGTTTTGTCTTTCTCTGTCTTTACATATGTTGTATGTCTTTGCATGAGTATTTGTATGTTTTTACATTAGCATTTGTATGTGTTTGCACATGTTTGTGTGTGCATTTGCATATGTTTAGCTTCAGGAACATTTGTGTTCCAAAGTACTCAACCAAAGCAGCATTTTCACACATTAATAACACTGAAAACAGATACAAGCTGTTGTAGCCTCCACTTTTTAGCGTGATCCAAGAGAGGGAGAGAAAATAGAAGCAGGAAACAGAGTATTTATTGCCCTACAGGTTTAGAAGCACTTTCTTCTTTCATTATATATATATATATATATATATATATATATATATATATATATATATATATACACATCAGCCTCTCTCTCTCTTCTCCCTCTCCATTCACAATATCACATGCTTAGAGCGTTCACTTTGACCCAGATGGGACCTGGTGCCGAAAGCTGAATGCTGCAATAAAACCTAGCTCTCAACAGCTGTCCTTCTCTTTTGACTACAAAGTTTTTTTCAATTTGAAAAGAAAAAAAAAAAAACACCAGCGCAGAGACTCCGCCCCCCCGAGCATTTCGCAACCGAGGCACAAAATAGCAGTGATGCAAAACATGACACCTATTGTAAACCACATGTATAACATTATTAAATAACCCACTAGCTTTCCCACTAGCAGACAGAAGGCTTAATCTGTTAAATCGGTGCACTACCCCTTTAAACTGATCACGTTTCCTTATCAAAGCACTTTCCGCCTATATGTGAATCCATCTGGCTTCCTGTTTGTCCAGCAGCAGCAGCAGCAGCAGCAGCAGCAGCAGCAGCAGCAGCAACAGCAGCAGCACCCAAGGCTGGAAGACATCAGCCCCAGAGAGGAGATGACCGACATGGAGGACAACGAGGAGGAGGACCTGGGTGTGCTGGATGACCAGCGGAGCATCATCCTCCATCTGCTGTCCCAGCTCAAACTGGGCATGGATCTCACACGGGTAGGGCTGACACGTCAGTCTCTTCAGCAGTGGTTCCCCCTGGGACCCCTCGCCCAAGGGAGAAAACAAATCATTCCAAGATAAAAGAGAAATTGTTATGACAACGCACACAATGGTGGTCATTTGGGGGTGTTTAATCAGTGGCAGGAAACCTGTCAGGAAGTAATGTTTGTGAAGTTCTCTGGAAATTAAGCTGGCTAGAAATGGCAACTCATGAACAAGCATTCAATTTCCATGCTTTTTAGTTTCATTCCCTCCTACAGCAATACTGTAGAGAATTCACAGCTAGCTTGTACTTTTTCATGATATAGTATATCAAAATACAAAGTGTTCTTTTGCACTTCAAGTGACAAAGACTGTCCTTGGCTCTCTGCTTTTCTGCAAGGTGGTGCTGCCAACCTTTATCTTGGAGAAGCGTTCGCTGCTGGAGATGTACGCTAACTTCATGGCCCACCCCGACATGTTCCTGTCCATCACAGCCGGGACCACGGCGGAAGACCGCATCGTCCGCTTCGTCGAGTACTACCTGACCGCCTTCCACGAGGGCCGCAAGGGCGCCGTTGCCAAGAAGCCCTACAACCCTGTGCTGGGCGAGACCTTTCACTGTTCCTGGGAGGTGCCGCGGGACAAAGTGAAGCCTCTGGTGCGATCCAACCAGGTGTCCAGCAGGGATCCGTCCTGGGCCCCTAACAATTCCCAGCAGAGCTCTGCGGGGGACGACCCCCCCGGAGGCTGCTACAGGGTGGGCTTCGTGGCTGAGCAGGTGTCCCACCACCCGCCTGTCTCCGGGTTCTACTGCGAGTGCCGGGAGAGGAACATGTGTGTGAATGCTCACGTGTGGACCAAGAGCAAGTTCATGGGGCTGTCCATAGGAGTGTCCATGGTAGGGGAAGGTAAGCCACGTTGTTCTCGTACGAGAAAACCATCATATGACATTTTTATTTAAGTTTATTTGATTAGCATTTTTAAAATCCCCCCCCAACGAAATACAAAAAAGGTTTACCTCAACCAAATCATAACACAAGGGATGAGCTAATCAAAAAAGGTGTAGGCTGAAGCTCGTGCTTATTATGCCGACCCTTTTTACAACACAAAACAACTTCAGCAAGGCAACTCAGTTGCATCATAAAACTGAAGTACAAACAAAACATCTTGGGGAAGTAAATTCATAAATAAATAAATAAGTAAATAAATAAAGTTTCATAACAACAATTCAAGCAAACACAACCAAAAGTTTCAGTAATTTCATTCTTCTTCTTCATACCTGATTTATATCTGTTTCTAGTATTTTAGTTTTAAACATGTTTTTAAATGAGGAAAGTGAACTACACCTTTTTAATTCATTATCACAACTATTCCACAAATCAACACCTCTAACAGAAACACATCTCTGCATTATATTTGTTCTTATCATAGCCTTTTAAAAAAAAAACACCCGTTCTCCTCAAATCAGACCGACTCTCTCTAATTTCAACCTCCCTTACATTTTGTTTGTTTGTAAAGTTTTCCATCCGTCTGTCTGCCTGTCTAAAGCAAGACTAAAGCAAGGCAACTCAACAGCAGACGATGTTTAGTGTCTGCAGAAAAAAACAATGCACACGAATGTTTGAATACCGGTAGCAGACATTGTAGGGAGTGCTGACGTTCGTACACGGATGTGCGCTATGCGTGCGTCACTATCACGCTAGCGAACAGGCTCAGTCATCCTCTTGGTGCGGGGTGATGACTCAGAAACAAGACATGATACTTCTCTCACGTAGAAATCAATAGGCCAGTCTTCTCCGTCATGCAGTGGGGGCGTTAAGGCTGTCATCCAACCCCTAAGGACCAAATCCAGAAAAAACACCAAACTAATGCCTGTGAAAATATTATTTGCAGTCAAAAATAAATACGCATTGCTGAGTCACACATCTGGTTGCTTGACTGACATGTCTTTGTTGAACTTTGGGTGTTTCTGGGACTGAAGCGATCTAAAATTACTGTAAATCACGGCCTCAAGTGGTTTATAAAATGGTTACTAAAACGGTTACTATAGACTACCTAGTAAGATTTCACAAAAACACACAGCAACATAAAATGCGATCATTTATTGAAAACAAATAATTATTCTTCCGCCTAGCAATATAGTTACTCAAGACAGCAAAATGGTTGCCAAGCAACACAGGCTAGCATACAGGCTTTAACTTTAACTTTACAGGGGCAATATTACTAAAAATGAATTGTTGTGCATTCACAGGTGAGTCCGGCTTGGAGCCAATAACTCTTATTTTCACCTCTCACCTGTCACTTGGTCTGCTATGGTGCTGCTGGAAGCCATTGAGAAGGAGCACCATGACACACAGACACCATGTCTACCCTAGTTTATACAAATGTGGTTGTAGAGTGAAAATGCCAAGTCAACGTTGATGGGAACAAAGATGGGGTTTGAATATTTTGGGAGGGTGTATTTTATTTGAACAAAAAAGAAAAAAGTATTGTTGATTTAAAAAGAAATAGCATCTCTGCTTGAGATACGCACTACAATGTTCTCATAGGCCTAGTAAATTAGTAAATACAAGAAATGCAGAGCTTAAAACATGTGACTTGCTCTTTAGTCCAATGCATTTTCTACCTCATCCTATGAAGAGGGATTCCCTGCCCATGGTTGTGTTCTAATGAAAATAAGTAACAGGTGCTAATGCATTAGAGCCATTACCAACTCACCAGGGGGAAAACAGCCGTCCACATACCAGGCTCAATCAAGAGATTCAATTACCGTTTGAGACTATCGAGTTAAATATTGTAACACAGGCAGGCAGTGTCACGTGGAATTAAGCTGTTAAACTCGGAGAGTGAAACGGAGAGGTTGCAGGCAGTGAGTCGCTCCCACAGCCTACTGCTGTCTGGCGAGCAAAGTAACCGACGTTTCCCACGTAAACATATTTTAACATATTGTTTACCTATTAAATAGTTGCACTCTCTGACTACACTTTCCTCTAACACAACACTGGAGGGGGAGGGGGGGGGGATAGTTTAGAGGGGTTAGGAGGTTTGCCTCCCAGCAGAAAGGTTTCTGGGTTCAATGTCTGCAGCTCTGGGTGCCGAACCACTACCTGCTGAAAAACATTCACTTTGGATAATAGCAGCTCCAAAATGACTACATAGTGATTAGAAATGGAAATAAGTTACCCATGCGTTAATCATGCATTAGATTCCTATTCATAGACCAAACCAGACACATTAGCCTGAACTAATTTAAACAATACAGCACCACTCCAAGTAAACAGGACTAGGTGAAAACCTTGTATGTGGCTGGACCGTGTATCCGCCCTAAGCGCTCGATATATTTAGAATGAACAGAGCACTTGTAACCGCTCTCTGAGGATGTAAGACTGTCCACGCCTATCTATTTCAAAAGAGCAACGCCCAATCGGGAAACGACAACAACAACAACAACAACCACGTCCTCACTCACTCACTCAGTGACAGAGCGTCGCTGATGTAGGGCTGGCCTGCCAGTCCAGCCAAAAAGTGTGGAGTGTGTGTGGTTGATAGCTGGTTTACAGCCTCACCTGACCCAAGTCAGACTGATTATACTCTGGGTCTGGGTGGGGCTGCACACTCGTGGTGCATGGGAGTAATCGGGGGAACACAGGATAAGTCAGCTATCAACCACACACACTTGAGAGGGAGGTCGGACATGTCAGCGTTTAACAGCTACTCTGGCTGTAACAAATCAGCCAACTCGCCAATAAACTGGATTTTACAACATCTAGGTGGCTTTGCCGGGCTCCTCACACACTCCACAAAAAGCAACTAATGCTTTTAATTTATTATTGAACATTTTCGTGAATCATTTATTGTAAAAACCTTAGGCAAACTAGAGCACTTGAACTCTTTGTGTTTTTTTTGGCTTCATGTTGTAAGTTGTAAGTCATCACATATTAAAAAGTGTTGACATTGGCTTGCCCCTCCTCCCTCCCCCTCCCCCTCCTCCTCCTCCTGCTCCCAGGGGTGCTGTGCCTGCTGGAGCACGACGAGGAGTACGTGTTCACGCTGCCCAGCGCCTACGCCCGCTCCATCCTCACCGTGCCGTGGGTGGAGCTCGGCGGCAAGGTCTCCGTCAGCTGTGCCAAGAGCGGCTACTCGGCCACCGTCACCTTCCACACCAAGCCCTTCTATGGAGGGAAGGTTCACCGGTATGGCCCACACCACGCCCTTCTACGTCACTTTCCATCTAAAATAAGTTGTTTTAGGATCTGGTTGCCCTTTAAATTATATGGCATTGCTACTTTTACTACATTACTCGCTACACTATTCACTAGTCTTGTAGAACCCATTAGCTCTTTAGTTTAATTTAATTTAGGATTTTAAAATAGCTAAGTTGAACTATCCATCCAACTATCCAAATTGTTGAACTATCCATCATCATTAGTGTCATTTGTGTTGTTTATATCACCATGTGTTCCTTATGTCTTATGCAGTTTTGTATCAAGAATGGTTTGACCTTGTTGTATACAGAAATGGCGGCTTTGGTTCACTTCGGAAACATTCCAGTTGCAAAACCAACACAAGACACGCAGTGGGACAGAAAGTCACTCACGCGTCAACTACAGATTGTATTTAAGTGTTTTAAGATTCATTGCTAAACAATGACGCCTTTTTCGACCCAAGACGCCGGCTAGCCTGCCCCCTGACAAACACCGAGGCTGTCGCGACGATCCCAAACCGAGAACCTTGCATCTGAACCCCAACCCCCCCCCCCCCCCCCTCTTTTTCCTTTGCTGTGGTGCAGAGTGACGGCGGAGGTGAAGCACAACCCCACCAACACGGTGGTGTGCAAGGCCCAGGGCGAGTGGAACGGGACGCTGGAGTTCACCTACAGCAACGGGGAGACCAAGGTGGTGGACACGGCGAAGCTGCCCGTCACCAAGAAGAAGCTGCGGCCCGTGGACAAGCAGGGCAGGACGGAGTCCAGGTGAGCATGGAGGAGACGCGCGGTGAGCCCTGAGCTGCCTGCACACCGCCGACGTGGGGAAACGGCGCTCCAGCAACATCTGAAACGGATGTAGCGTCGACCTGGGACGGTAGCACTGCGCTCAAAGTGTTGCGCGCAATGGTAATAAGTATGTTCGTAGTACGTCCTGGCGATTAAATGGTTCTTATGGTAAGCATCGTATAGCATCTTACCCTTGCTATCCATGCTGTATACCAGAAAGGATAGCTAAACCTAGCAATTATGGCGCACTTAGAAACCTGCTCTATTGACATCCTTGCTGTACCGACTGATATACTGTTTTACTTTCTACTGAGAAATGTACTTATTGTAAGTCGCTTTGGACAAAAGCGTCTGCTAAATGTGCGTGTGTGTGTGTGTGTGTGTTGTGTCGAAGGCGTTTGTGGCAGCACGTCACCAAGTCTCTGAAGGAGGGGAACATGGAGGAGGCGACAGAACACAAGCATCAGCTGGAAGAGCGCCAGCGAGGAGAGGAGAAGCAGAGAGCCGGCAACAACACGCCCTGGACGCCCAAGTACTTCACTAAGGAGGTACACAGCGCCCACCCGTCCGCTGCCGTGCTAGGATACAGACGAGACGTCGTCCCAAGTCGCACTCCGACAAGTTGTGTTCCCATTCGTTCGTTTCCTCAAAATGTTGTATCGCTCTGCCGACGACACTATTATCGCAAACACCCCCCCCACCGCCCCCCTCGATTTTCAATTTGTATGCTCTTTCGTCCGTGACCGCCGTACAGATGGGAGCGCGAGGCGATATAATGAGCCGAGAAAATTGTAGCGTTCTGTCCAATTTTGCAGCGGTCCAAGTTGAGAAAATTTGACATTTTCTTGTGACCTACGGAAAAAATGTAACTCAATGTATAAAAGTAGCTCTATGACTGTCGCTCATCGACTCTCCCTTTCCCCCCCCCCCCGTCCCCCCCCCCCCACTGTGCAGGGAGACGGCTGGACCTACAACAACCCACTGTGGAAGTCTCCCTGACAGCAGAACGCCCACACCCTGGACCAGGACTAAAGACCCTTCATGGTGCCGTTGGTGCCCCGCCCCCCACCCCCCGCCCCCCGCCCCGCCCCCCCCCCCCCCCTTCCCCCCGCCTCCCCCTCCTCCGCCATGCCACCTTGTGATGGCAAAGACTCTGAGGAGGAACACATGGAAGTGAACCAGGTGCCAAACGGTTTTTGGGGGGGCGGGGGGGGTCATCACTCTATCGGTGAGTCGTGGTGGAGGTGTTGCAGGGTTGTTTATCAGACAAATATAGTATATGTTTTTATATGATAGTATTGCTATTCGAAGGAAGAGTATTTCTATTTTTTCTTTTCTTTTTTCTTTTTTGCACATGGATACTAATGACATTTACCACCGCTGTTTGTGTGTCTCACACGTGTGTGCGCTCGTCGTCCGTTTCACATTCCAAAGCCTTTCGTTGTCACGCAGCTTTACAAATAAATCCAAATCGTACGGCGCGACGCGGCGCTCACGGATCCGCGCCGGCGCAGCCACAAACATGTCACAAGTGTCGACGCCGTCGGGTCCCAAAAAAAAAAAGGGGGCCGCCGGTCACGTTATTTCGCCGTAGCAAAGTGGACCGGACACTTCAACGATTGTGGACGTTTTTTAACCGTTACAATACGAATGTACGCAGCCGCACCACGATGTTTGTACTAGGCTTCATTCATTTTGTACTCGACACGGACGTCAGTGTGTTGTCGCTATCTCTTCCTGCGCTTTGATCAGCCTAGTCATTCATTCCCATCAAGGGAAATGCCTCAGTTTCCACCCCTCCCTAATGCACCCTTGTTTTCCCCTACGTTCACTCTCTAATCACAGGCATTAGTTCCCATAATACCACGCACACACCCACACACACTGGCTTCCTGTACACAGTATTTCTTTTTATCCTGAGGTTGTGTGTGTGTGTGTGTGTGTGTGTGTGTGTGTGTGTGTGTGTGTGTGTGTGTGTGTGTGTGTGTGTGTGTGTGTGTGTGTGTGTGTGTGTGTGTGTGTGTGTGTGTGTGTGTGTGCGTGCGTGCGTGCGTGCGTGCGTGCGTGCGTGCGTGCGTACGAGCGTATGTGCTTGTACGCGGTGTCCTCTGCACAGCAGTGACTTGATTAGGCAGCCGGTGCACACAGATCACGCTCCGCCATGCTAATATCGCTAGCTCTGTTGGATGAAACCTAGAGATTTTGGAATATGCATAGGCAAGGACACGACCCCCAGCCCCCCACTCCAGGGAGCGACTGTTCGGCTGTAGGAAGATGAAAGAAGGAATGAAGATCCCTATAGTATCTATAGAGGGAAGCCACGTGTCCTACATACGCTTTAACACATGCCATTTTATTTTCCCATGTATTTCTGCCATTACCAAAAAAATGTGACCCTTTTTTTAAGTGGGATTTTCAATGTGCAACAATTTCTCAAATATTCTTAAAACACTGTTTGGTAGGTCAGTGTGTCGTGTTAGTGGACCAAACAATGCAGGGACCTAGGGAGGAGCATTGAATCACTTGTGCGTTTCCTTCCCCAGTCGGTAACGTTTAGGTCGTAAGAGATGCCTATATTTACTTCTCAACAATTTGTCTTTCAACACAACGTTGGTACGGTGTGCTGTCGTGACTCAGAATCCGAAGTCATCAACATGAAATCACAGGTACCAACCGACTGCCAGGAAACAACCACTGTGTACCGTTTTTCTTGAACAATAGCTTTACATGAAACTAGCGAGCACTTTTTACGAAAAAAAAAGGACCACTGATGTGAGATGGAGATGGATGGAGAGACGGTGGCCGCATTAGATGCCACACACACACACACATCCACTTGTCTTAATTTGATCAAATGTTAATTTCACTTCATTTCACACACGATATCCTGAATGTATTGTCCATGTCCTTTCTTGACCCCTGACCAAATCACTTTTTAGGTAGAGAGTACCTATGCAACGCCACATACCATAGGTTGAAGGAGACTTAGAAGAAAAAAGGTTTAGTAGAATCTTTGTTCTAATAAATGTGCAATGGAAATGATGACATCTTGTTTTTTTTAACTGCTGAAAGTACGATTGACTGATTTAATTTCCACATTTTTAAAGGATAACTTCGGGATTTTTCAACCTGGACCCTTATTCCCATCATTTTGAGTCTGTGAGCCGCGAAACGAGCAGCAATGTAACTATGGGGCATTAGCAATGTCAATGTACGACCTCTAAAAGGGCTGTTTTGCCACTGACAGGCTCAGATTGTTGTTCCAAGTGTCTGACAACATTATGGAAAGCATCCCTACAGAGAAATAAAACCTTTGTCTTTACCTTTCGCTTGATCCGGTCTGTTTGTTATTGTGTCTAACCAAGTCTCTCTCTGACCTCTTTGAAAAATCCAGGTTGACAAATCCCTGAAGTTATCGTTTAATCTTGTGCTTTCCACACCACTTTATAAAATGTCTAAAAGTACATTTACATAATCAATTGCAGTTACTCGCTGGATGTTATGGTAGAAAAGGAGCAACAATAACCCGGCCCCTGGGCTCTGATCCAGACGCATCCTTTCCCTCACAGCCAACACTGAGAACAGGTGGGCGTTCTTATGTGTATACATACAAGGATATACCTATTCTCAGTGAAGCCGCTTGGGACCTGTGGATTCTCATTACTGTGAGTGTTTCTGTCAACACGGGATGCTGTCTGGGTTTTCTCCAAACCTGTAGTACGCATGCATTAAATCACATCACTTTCAGTGTTATTGTATTGGGGTGTTGGTGGCAGAGAATCAGTTCACCTGGAGGCACTAGAGGTAAGTGGACACGGTTTTTGGGTAGCACTAGAATTACTGCAACTTTGAAGCACTGATGTTGTTTTATGTGGTATGTCAACCAACATTTAGCATAATGTGGATTTGACGTATCATTATTTAGTCTAGTTGTATAATGAAGTGTTATTCCTGATTATTTTATTTTTCTTAGTTTTTACTAATATTCATACACGTCATACATATTTAGTTTGAATCACTGGATTTGTGGGATGAAGTATGAAAGGAGCAAGGTGCTCATTTCTTGGCTCATGAATTGAGTTTGGCTGTGCGTTCAAAAGTGTTTCTCTGTGGTGCATCGCAGAAAGCAGTTGGTTATCGGCTCTAGAGACATCCATCCAGGCCTAATGTATTGATGAGATTTTGGGAGCCAAACAATGTCATTAAAATGTCAATTATAACCTCAGACCAGATAATAGCTTGTGTTTCTGTGGCACAGCCAGTAGGGCTGTTGGCTGTCAGCTCTGGAGACCTGGGTCCAACTAGTTTCCATGGAGACTAACCTTGGCAGCCCGAGGTTAGTCCTAATGGAAACCTAACATGTCTTTTTGGGAACGTAAGAAGAAGAATCAACTTTATTGTCATTGCACAGGTACAACAAAACCTGATCTCTGCATTTAACCCACTCACACAATGGGCAGCCACAGTGCAGCGCCCATGACTCATTTATTCACACACCCGTATATCCATCTAGTCAACCGCTCACACATTCTTCATTCGTTCACGCATCCCCATTCATTCACCCTCACATATATCCACACATCCCACTTCATTCATTCACGCATCCCCATATCCCCATTCCTTCATATCCTCACATCCATCTTCATTCATCCTCACAATACCAACCTTGGCAGTACTTGAACCCGGGTCTCCAGAACTGATCAACAGCCCACTCAACTGCGCCACTGAGATGCTGGCTATGATCTGAACAGAGTTTATAATTGACTTTACAATTCACATGACAATGTTTTTCAAAATGTAATTAGGTTTGCAAGAAGAGAGGTCTGTGCGGGACTTGAACCCACGCC
>JAOPHQ010003493.1:0-96242 GCA_030340625.1 Merluccius polli | reverse complement strand
TGTGACGCTTTGGACGCTCTTGCCCATAGAAAGTGAATGACGTCCGGCGTCTTTGCAGCGCAAGACGCTTTTGGTGTGAACGTACAGTTATAGCGATCCTTACTCGCTCCTTACATGCTTGCTAAGAACTTATTTGAAGAGTTGAGTCTTCAATATTGACAGTGTTGTGTTAAGAACATAGATAGACTAACTTATCAGAGTTAACTTCTTGAATGCATCAGTTTTTGGGACCAATTTGTGCAGAGATGATACTAACCATTCGTGAACTCTGGATTGATTTCTATTAAGGATTTCAGCCAGCCAAGCCGCTTACTGAATACTGTGGGCAAGTGAGCCGCTGTTCCCTCGAACATGGTAAAGAAAGTTAAGACATAAGTCAATATCATCAGGCGGACCGTGGTTTCTTTTCTGTGAAACGGCCTGAAATCATTGACATTTCAATGATGGGCCTCCGGAGCGACTAGAACTGGGTTAGCTGAGCGCCCCGAGCTAGTGTGCGCGCAGTTTCAGAGTTCAAACCTTGGGAACGCGAGCTCCTTCGTACATCCATGGTTGTTATTCTACAGCTATCACTAAGGGGGTGCAGCTTTAGGCCAGCCGTCTTCTCTGCGGGGAAATGCCAACGACAAGCTCTACAATGAAATAAGATTTTACCCATAAACTGGCGGAGAACAGCACAGCGTGTTATGTCGAGTGTAGAGGGGATGCATGCTTTGATGCGACCCCTGCCGACACTAGCATGCTAACCAGTCTCGTAAATAGGATGCCGTTTTTTTTTTTAGTATTGCATGACATGCTAGCATCTATAATGCAATTGCTCTCTGTACTATAACTCTTCTTCAGACATTATATTATTCATTATTTATATGCAATATGGAATAATCATTTTAATTTGATGACTGCTTATTAAAATATGAAAAATGGTTAATCTTTTATAACATCTTATAATACACGGAATCTAATATATGATTCTGTTTTGCACACTATGTACACCCAGCAAAGCACCTGTTTGGTTCTAATCGTTTTGCTGTCAAACATGACAAACGATCCTTCCCTCAGTATGGACGTTATTATTCTCTCAGGGGATGTTCATCACAATGCTATTCTGCGGTGCTGACCTTCCCTGTGTTTGCCTTTATTGCGAGTGGTTTTGAAAAGGCTCGCGAGATAAATTGCTTAATTGAAAGGGCCTCATTAAACCAGACTGGGGGCGGGGTCAGGTGACACATGTTTGTTCCAATACTCCATTGAGTCTCACGCTGTGGTCGCTGGCAATTCACTCAAACTGTGGTTGCTGAGGCTGAATTCAATTGAAATGCCACACATCATTCACTTTCATTTTTCGTTATTAACTGACATGTATCTGTAAGCAAGTCTTCCGTTGTGTGTGTGTGTGTGTGTGTGTGTGTGTGTGTGTGTGTGTGTGTGTGTGTGTGTGTGTGTGTGTGTGTGTGTGTGTGTGTGTGTGTGTGTGTGTGTGTGTGTGTGTGTGTGCGTGCGCCTGCACATATGTCCAACTGTGTGTCATTGCGTAAGAGATGCATCCGTTTCCAGGCGATCGTAAATCTGTCCTCCATTAGGGGAGCGACCAAATAAACAGCGCTTAAAAAGGCCGGCTGGCGGGTCGGCAGATGGAACCGTGTGTGGGTGGGTGCGTTCGCCTGCCACTCACGATGTAATGACTTTGGATAAGTGGCAGCCTCTCTCATACGTAGGATTAGAGGGCGTTTAATCTCATCTATGTCATGTTTTATTGTGCGTGCTCACCTGTGTCCTCTTCCTCTTCCGCGTCGTCTCCGCAGCGCTGCGGGCGTCTCCGCTTCGTTCGGAGAGATGCTCCTGCTGGTTGCCATGTACTTCCATAGCAACCAGCTGAGCTCCATCATCGAGCTGGTGTGCTCCACGTTGGGGATGAAGGTATGGCAGTAATCAATACTTGAGCCGGAGTGGCTCGGTCAGTGTCTCCCTTCCTCCTCCTCCTGCCTCCTCCTCCCCCGCCCCCCCACCCTTCCTCTTCCTCCACTGCAGCACGAGGTAGTGCAGTACATGTGCACTACACCTCGAAGACACGTGCACCCTGCATATCAACCCCAGCCCCACTGAGGACCCTGTGGCCAATCTGGCTGTTTTATTAGTTATTAAGTGCGCCGTTGTGTTGCTGTGCGCCCGTGCTAAGTAGTTTTGCCCTGTCTCTGCTCTGTTTCCTCTCCTCCAACATGTGGGATGTAATTGGATTTCAAGCCCTGAACCCCCCCCTACCCCCCACCCCCCCTCTGGTTTGTTGCTGCTCCCTCGGGGCAGTTCGTCAATCCAATGCTGTGCCTGCCATGTAGAATTAGTTTTTTTTTCGGAAATGTGAATATGAAGGCGAGTCTGGGAATGCCAGCCCTGTCGCATGCTGGTTGGTTTCGACCATGAGGTCATCTCTTGTCAGTCTCCAAGTTCTCTTTGTTCTCTTGTTTTCCTTGTAGATTGTCATCAAGCCCAGCTCTCTGAGCAAGATGAAGACCATCTTTACTCAAGAAATATTCACCGAACAGGTGTGCAACCGATTCCCCTATTTACTATTTAACAGTAAAATAGTTTAACCTTTCTGTAAGTAACATCTGTCATTTCATCAATAGCTTTCTCTTGGTCCTGTTATCAATATTATATATGCTCTGTCTGTCAGGTGGTGACTGCTCACGCGGTCCGGGTTGCAGTGACCAACAACCTGAGCTCCAACATCCAAGGCTTCCTGCCCATCCACTGCATCTACCAGTTGCTACGCAGCCGCGCCTTCACCAAGCACAAGGTCTCCATCAAGGTAAACATTCGTCCAGATCTGGGGATTTTTGTGAAACACTGAAAAATGGTAAATGTGGTGACCGTGGATGATGTCACCATCGTCAATCATTTTGCTGGTTTAAATTTGAAGTGCAAAAGACCACTTTGATTTGGTTGACTTTGGATACCAAGTGTATTGAGTCATCTCATTGGTCATTAGATTGCTTATTGGATGAATGATCGAAGCTGATCGAGTGCAGGTGAGCGCGTTTAAACCAAATGTATTGTGTGGACTCCCAGGACTGGATCTACCGCCAGCTGTGTGAGACAACCACCCCGCTGCACACCCAGCTGCTGCCGCTCATCGATGCCTACGTCAACTCCATCCTCACGCCGGCCTCCAAGACCAACCCGGAGGCCACCAACCAGCCAATCACGGAGCAGGAGATCCTCTGCGTCTTCCAGAACGCTGCAGGGGTGAGTCAGTGTGCATGTCGTCTGTGACGGTTCAGAAGAGTTTGTGTTTATTCATATTGTTTTCTTTACCACAGTGGGGGGGCAGTATAGTAGCTAAGGTGATCCTTTGAGACTTCTTCCAGACAAATTGATATATATATATATATATGCCATTTGGTGGACACTTTTATCCAAAGCGTCTTACAATACCGTGAGTGCATACATTTTTATGGGTGGTCAAACCCCTCACCCCGGCGACGTTAATACCGTGCTCTACCAGTTGAGTCGGGACCATACAAATGGGGCGGCTGTTCGATTTTTGTCATCCAATACTGGTAAACGTAGCTCCACATAGGGTCCAGGGAAGAGAGCTGTTAACTACACATCCACGGTGTGCAGTAGCCCAGCGCCACTGCACTGCTCTGTTAGGCAGGTGGTGTCTGCTGCCTCGGAGTGTTTATTGACTTCCTAATAAGATGTAAGGGAGTCTGTTGAATTGAATCACCATGATGTGATTACATCCAATTTGAACAGGATGCCAGGGTTAGCCATTCCTGGGAATTGTATCCTTAAGCTTGGCAATGTTTAATCGGCTCTGTTTGTCTCCCCTGCAGTTATCTAGAGTCTCGAATGCAGACTTAGGGTTTTAAGCCCTTATGAGAACGGGGCTTAAGAACAGTTTTACGTGAAAAGCCCCTTTTATTTTTACATTTCTGTATATATCCGTTTCATCCACTCCCCCCCCCCCCCCCCCCCCCCATGTAAGCTACGCAGAAAAACGTCATGTAGATAAATGTAGTTGACCGGATGATGCCTGCAATGCCCAGAGAAGAAATTGAACTCAATAATGTTGATCTGTCTCTGTCTCTCTCCATCAGCACGGGGACGGTGGGCGGGGCCAGCGGCAGCGCCACTCCATCACCCCACAGCTCCTCATCCTCTACTACATCCTCTCCTACGAGGAGAGCCTGCTGGCCAGCACCAAGCAACTGGGTGAGCACCAGGACCCCCCCCCCCCCCTCCAGCTCACTCTCTCTGTGTGTGTGTGTGTGTGTGTGTGTGTGTGTGTGTGTGTGTGTGTGTGTGTGTGTGTGTGTGTGTGTGTGTGTGTGTGTGTGTGTGTGTGTGTGTGTGTGTGTGTGTGTGTGTGTGTGTGTGTGAGCTAGTGGAGGGAGGAGGAGTAGAAGGATGGGTGGCGGTGACGGCTTTTGTCCTCTGTAAAGCTGTAGGAAGTGGCACTCACTGGGGAGCTGACTGCTTAGCTCCTTGGCAGCCCCTTCCCTCCCTCCGTCTCTCCCTTCTCACAATGCCGCAGGCACGGCTAGCCACACTCACTAGGACAGCTGTAGGTTAGCCAGAGCGTTGGCAGCACCATTAACCTTCCTACTCTTTGTTTTCGTTCCATGTCTTTCATAAGCTACCGAGGAGAGCTGTACTTAGCCAGAGCGTGATCGTGGTGTGCCGTTCTCTCCTGCGACGCGTGCCTCCTCTCCTCTCCTCTCGCCCTTCATTAGGCCAAATGAATGCGAGTGTTTGTGCCCTTCCTCTTCGCTAATCGCCATGTTTACCCGAGTGCTCCCGCCGCCTCCCAGGGAAGGAGTAATGACGCCCATCAGCGGGCGCTAATGAACCCACGTCGATGAAAAATCACCTCCGCCGTTGGCAGTCTGTCAACTCCCCTACATTCCTCCACCCCCCCTCCTCCCTCCCCCCCCACCAGGGCTCTCACCTGTCTGTCTTCTCTCCCTCCCTCCCAAAGCCTTGATGCAGAAGAAGCCCAAGTCCTACTCGGCGGCCCTCATGGATCACATCCCTATCAAGTACCTGGTGACCCAGGCTCAGAAGCTGCAGCAGGAGCTGGGAGGTAGGAGACCACTCTGGCAAATATACCCACAACATCTATTTAATATTTTACAATTTTAGTCCAATACCAGGACTATTTTATCCAAAGTGAGTGTAGATACAGTACTAACCCCTAGACACCCTAACCCCTAGACCAGTGGTTGTCAAACTATGTTTACTAATGTACCCCCTTTTCACCAGCACAAAACATTTTCCTCATCACTTTTTATGACCGGACCAGAAGATATTAATAATAATAATAATAATGATGATGATGATGATGATGATGATGATGATGATAATTATAATTATAATTATAATAATAATAATAATTATTATACAATTTAAAAAAAACCTCTTTGCTCATTTCTCCCCCGAAAAAAGCACAGAGCTCAGAGCTTGTGCACATAAATCCCTTTCCTGACATGTTGGTGTTTCGGTATAAGCATTCTTTTAAAGCTTTCTTCTTGTTTTTTCTGACATTTTCCAAGTACCCCCTGCAATCCTTCCTAGGGGTACGCGTTCCCCCATTCGAGAAACACTGCACTCGACTACCCTGCTCCCTAGAAAGGAGCTTTGTTGGTCATCGTCACTGCTCGTTGGTTCTGTCGTTCAGACCCAGCCATCCAGCCGCTCCCACCCATATCCCCCCCCCCCCCCCCCCCTCTCCTCTGTCTGCAGGGCTCCACTCTGCGCTGCTGCGGCTGCTGGCCACCAACTACCCCCACCTGTGTCTGGTGGAGGACTGGGTGTGTGAGGAGGAGGTGACAGGCACACTGCCCCTGCTGCGTCGGTTGATGCTCACCAGCAACACCTGCCGATACACCCGGGGCCAGCTGCACGACGGTAGGCAGCATTACGGTCATAATACATTACACTTCAACCTGTACAGCGCTTTTCTAAGTACCCAGAGACGCTTCACAGAGTGAACACATGGCGTACAATCGTGTGATAGGTGCATGTGTAAATAACAGACAGGTAGTTTAGTTAAAGACTAGAGGAATCGTGGAAATGGAGGGAGGGGGGAGAAGGGGAAGGTGAACTGATGAATCCAAGCTTGAAAAGGCGGGGTTTTGAGGGCCCGTTTGGATGATGGCAGGGTGTTAGCCTGTCGGATGTGAAAAAGGCCCTCACTCTTGTCACTTTACTGCTCACTTTTGTTTGGTGGGATTGGGTGCTTTTTATAGTTGACTGCTCAGCTGGAATACATTGCAAGTGGTATGTGGAGAACAACTCTGGACAACTGGTTTTCATCGGACCAGAGACCGATAAAAATAACTGCGTTTCATTTGGTGTGTTTTTCTTTAACCATTTGCCACAGAGTAACGTAACAAGCAAAGATAACCGTAACCTAACAATTTTACACTGTGTAACATTTTCTTAAGTTTAATAACATTTTATCACAAATCAATCACAAAAAAAGTTATTTTTGGTTGTTGCTAAGAAATAGTATTATGGGGATTGCTACCCCAAGTATTCAAAATAAATCCTGGCTGTGAACCTCTTGTCGCTAGTAATACGCATGTCAATCATCCACCGCTACAACCCCCCCCCCCCAGCCTTCCAGAAGCTGCCGTCCAGCAGTCCCCGGCTGATGCGGATCCTGGAGCAACTGACCCTGCTGTCTCCGGCCGACCTGATCCCGTACGCCGAGGCGCTGACCACCAGCATGTGTCTGCTGCTGGGGTCGGCCGTGCCGCGCCGCATCCTCCAGACCGTCAACAAGCTGTGGGTGGGCCTGAACACCGTCATGCCTCGCAGGTAACGCCCCACCCCCCCACGCCTTTCCCGGCCCCCGTTCACGCAACAGGGAGGCACCCTCGCCGTTAAGACAACGAGAATAGCTACGTTTTTGTTCAGTTGGAAAGTGCTACTATTTCCCTTGATTAAGGTGTTATTTGCATTTTTATTTGGATATTATTTATCCAGAAATATTAAAAAAAATATATATAAATATTATATAATTATGTATGTGTATATACACTCACCGGCCACTTTATTAGGTACACCTTTCTAGTACCGGGTTGGACCCCCTTTTGCCTTCAGAACTGCCTTAATCCTTCGTGGCACAGATTCAACAAGGTACTGGAAAAATTCCTCAGAGTTTGGTCCATATTGACATGATAGCATCACGCAGTTGCTGCAGATTTGTCGGCTGCACATCCATGATGCGAATCTCCCGTTCCACCACATCCCAAAGGTGCTCTATTGGATTGAGATCTGGTGACTGTGGAGGACATTTGAGTACAGTGAACTCATTGTCATGTTCAAGAAACCAGTCTGAGATGATTCGCGCTTTATGACATGGCGCGTTATCCTGCTGGAAGTAGCCATCAGAAGATGGGTACACTGTGGTCATAAAGGGATGGACATGGTCAGCAACAATACTCAGGTAGTCTGTGGCTTTGACACGATGCTCAATTGGTACTAATAAGCCCAAAGTGTGCCAGGAAAATATCCCCCACACCATTACACCACCACCACCAGCCTGAACCGTTGATACAAGGCAGGATGGATCCATGCTTTCATGTTGTTGACGCCAAATTCTGACCCTACCATCCGAATGTCGCAGCAGAAATCGAGACTCATCAGACCAGGCAACGTTTTTCCAATCTTCGATTGTCCAATTTTGGTGAGCCTGTGCGAATTGTAGCCTCAGTTTCCTGTTCTTAGCTGACAGGAGTGGCACCCGGTGTGGTCTTCTGCTGCTGTAGCCCATCCGCCTCAAGGTTCGACGTGTTGTGCGTTCAGAGATGCTCTTCTGCATACCTCTGTTGTAACGAGTGGTTATTTGAGTTACAGTTGCCTTTCTATCAGCTCGAACCAGTCTGGCCATTCTCCTCTGACCTCTAGCATCAACAAGGCATTTGCGCCCACAGAACTGCCGCTCACTGGATATTTTCTCTTTTTCGGACCATTCTCTGTAAACCCTAGAGATGGTTGTGCGTGAAAATCCCAGTAGATCAGCAGTCTCTGAAATACTCAGACCAGCCCGTCTGGCACCAACAACCATGCCACGTTCAAAGTCACTTAAATCACCTTTCTTCCCCATTCTGATGCTCGGTTTGAACTGCAGCAGATCGTCCTGACCATGTCTACATGCCTAAATGCATTGAGTTGCTGCCATGTGATTGGCTGATTAGAAATTTGCGTTAACGAGCAGTTGGACAGGTGTACCTAATAAAGTGGCCGGTGAGTGTATATATACATACATATATATACAGTATATACATATACATATATACATATATATATATATATATATATACATATTAGGGATGCAACGGTACAGTTTTGCCACGGTTCGGTTTGTATCACGGTTTTTGGGCCACGGTAACGGTTCGGTTTCAATATATCAATATTATCTTGGCTCTAGCATACAGGAGGTTATATTTGCCTTTTCTATTTCAAATCAATAATGTGCTTCTACTTACAGAGAAAATATTAAATGCATAGCCAGACACAGATGAAGCAGAATCACAAAAATGTATTATAAGAAAAGAACACCATCATTGCCTTCTGTCATAAACAGGCAATATTATCCATAGTGAAGTGCAGCATAAAGTAATGTGTAATTATTTACATTATTCAATAAACTCACTCTTCTTCACACATTTAAAGAAAATACTTAACTGTTATACTAGGGTGACCATATTTCCTGAACCTAAAACCGGGACACTTTGCGGGGGGCGGGGGGGCTGGCGGAACATTTCGGTTGCGCGATTGACAACAGGGGACATTTCATAGTGGTTGGTGGAAACCGGGACACTTTAGCGTCCCGACAGGCTTTTGTCGGGACTCGGGACACGCAACTCAAAATCGGGACTGTCCCGGTAAAACCGGGACGTCTGGTCACCCTATGTTATACACCCTCAAAAAAGTAGTGAACAATTCTGACACACACTTCGTACAGTTCAGGAACAATCTTACTGCTGAAATGCGTGCGGGAGGGGATATTGAAGCGATGATCGAGAACATTTATCATGTAGCGGAATCCAGTGCTTGCACACTGTGCTTTGTTTGCTGACGGTCTTTTTGCCTTGTTCGTCATACTCCACGCTGAAGCCAAAATGTTCCCATACAGCGGATTTATAAGATGACGGTGCCTCTTCAAATTTCCTTTTCTCTGTTTCGCGTCCACTCGCCATGATCATGCATGCAGCCGCCCGCCGGTAAAGTTTGTTTCTTCTCACATGGCTCCCCTTCATTTGCATTTCAACGCGCTTATTGGGTCTTGGGAAATTCAGTAAAATTCTGATTGGTTGTTGCAAGGTTGAGGAGAGGCAAGCTGAACAGTCAGAGAAAACGCATCCCCTGGGTCCTAAGCACTCCTTCTATCGCTCCCAGGCTACGCGCGCGCAATAACCTTGTATTAAATAAAAAGTTTAATGTCGCGTATTACCGAAATATTGCGGTTTAGGTGAGTCTATCGAACCGAACAGGCCAAACCGAACGGTTCAATAACATATCGAAAACCGTTGCATCCCTAATACATATATATACATACATATACAGTATAGTGATGGGCCGTTATCGGCGTTACCGCGCTGCGATAACGCGAGACTCTTATCGGCGATAAGAACCTCCGGTTTATATATATATATATATATATATATATATATATATAATGTACGTTATAACTTTTTACCCCAAAAAATGAAACGTCAACCAATGAGAACCAGGATAGGCTGGGAGTTTGTCCCCTTTTCTGTGCATTCTTGGAAGAGATGGCCAGATTGTCGAGAAAAGGAAATATGAGACCGTGTGAGCATTTCTGTTTGAGTGGGGTAGTTTTATGACTTACTCCTTTTTATTAAAGTTCTCAGTGCTAGTTTTTCAGCAACAGTGCTAGTCCTATCCTGTCAGAGTACATTTTAAACCAAATAATGTCATTATCCGCGGATGAAATCACATTCCCGAGCTAAGATATAAATCATGGTTATTTTCGTTCCTCGCCCTGGAGATGATTAATCACACTGCCACTCATTTGAAGCCCTTCGGCCCCAACAGAAAAAGCAGAGAGAAAATCACATGAATGAAATCTCCAATTGAATACCGTTTCCCGTTTGGTGGACGGCTGGCTTGATTATTGAATATCTTTGAATATCAGGTTAACCAGGGAGAGGGGGAGGGGGAGGGAGAGGGAGAGAGTCGTGGGGGGTCAGAGGGTGGAGGAGGTGTGTGTCTATGTGAGTGTGGTGTGGTTTGTTTGCATGTGTTTGTGGCAGCATAGTGTCTGGAAATACGTTGATGGATGAATGATTCTCCAAGACCATGTTGGAGGCCTTTTTCAGAGAGAGAGAGAGAGAGACAGACAGACAGACAGTCAGTCAGTCAGTCATGGGGGTCAGAGGGTGGAAGAGGTGGACTCGGCTTCGGTGCTGTAGTGTACATCCACCCCCTACCCCGACTCTTTGCCTCCCCCCCCGTGCCCCTGTTATTGCAGCTTGATGGAGTGCTAGGGGCAGCCTAGCACTCCATCACATTACTGCTGGTGTGTGTGTTTACTTACCTTTTCTTCTCTTTTAGGCTGATTTCTTTATCAGCACTTCATAAATGCAGTCCCTTAGGCCGGGTGGTTGCATGATTTGAGTATGGATCATTATATATAATTAGCTAAATGTAGTGATTATAGTATTGTATCTGGGATTTTGAGTTAAATCGTTATTATTGGCTACAATTGTGTTGTACAGTTTGAAACATAGAGAAAATACAATTGCTGAACATTGTGTGCAGTATTTAATGATTTAATGATGATTAATGCCTGGGACTAATAAAGTCAGCATCATATTTTATTAATAACTTCTGAATATGTAGGTTGGGATTGTGAAGATAAAAAAAATGATTTCTTCAGCGACCCATGGTGTCCATCCCTTTTTTAACAGCAAACAGAACATATTTTTCTTTAAAATAAATTGGATGTTAGCTCACCTCAGAAACAGCTGGAGCCAAATTAAACCAGCATGCCAATGCTGGAATGTAGACCATAAACACTTCTTAATACCAAATAATCACGTGTGTGTGTGTGTGTGTGTGTGCGTGTGCGTGCGCCAGGTTGTGGGTGATGACGGTGAATGCGCTGCAGCCGCCGGCCAAGCTGCTGCGGCGGCAGACGTACACGCAGAACGACCTGATGGTGGACCCCCTGGTGGTGCTGCGCTGCGACCACCGCGTCTACAGGTAGGTACACCAGGGCATTTCTCAGATGGCATATGATCTGATCATATGGGGCTACGCGTACCCCTAGGGGTGCTCTGAAGGACTGCAGGGGGCACTTAGAACAGTCCTAAAAGTGTGTCGTTCTTGTTCGTTTTAGTATTGGTTATGAAAAGGTGTCAAATAATTCTGCCTTTAATAAAAATGAGTTGAATCTGAATAGCACCTTTTTTTATAAAATGTAAAAGTAAATTCTGAGTACTCGCATCCAAGTTTGGTAAGTCTTTCCAATGTGCTGGCGAAAGGGGTACTTAGCTGAAAAAATATCAGAAAGGGGCTACATTAGTAAAAATTGGTTGAGAATCACTGTACTACGTCACACATCTTTAAAAACTGTTCATTTTATTCATGGTTCAACTCGTGGCCCTGGGGCTTGTTTTTTTTGGGAAGATAAATTACTCGACAACACTCAGGCCTTTTGATCCATTTATTTTATTTTAGTATACAACCCACGCATTGACTTCTTCAGCCTCCCTGATCATTGATCATATTTATTGTATAAAACAGTACTTCTTATGATCAGTCGGTGCTGAAGTCTAAGGTTGTTGTCATGCTTCGGCCTTCATCCAGGAAATAACTCAAGTTGAGCTATACAGGATATTTACCACATTTTTGTTGTAGATCAAATATTCAGACTGATCAAATCTTTGGTGTGATGAATGCAATATTCTGGGTAATGACCGTAGTGGTGCTCCCTCGGCCCACCAGGTGCCCCCCGCTGATAGACATTGTCCTGCACATGCTGAACGGCTACCTGCTGGCCTCCAAGGCCTTCCTGCACTGCCACCTGAAGGAAACGGCGGACTTCGAGCGCCAGAGCCAGACGGTGTCTAGCCTAGGTCTGGCCGGCCAGCCCGACACCCCCGAGGTGACCCGGGAGGAGCTGAAGAACGCCCTGCTGGCCGCGCAGGTGAGCTCCGCCTGCTGGAACGGCCCCGGCCAATGGGGAAGCTGCCCTCAGCCTGCCGCGGCTGTTTGCCGCCTCAGCTTTTTATTCCATTATTTGTATAAATACCGGGAGTTGTAGTCGTTACAACTCTGGGACCTCTTAAAAAAAAAAGTCCATAATTGTGGGAAGTCAATCTGCCAGGATTTTTGTGATTTTTATTTTTGCACCTTTTTTTTTTACACTGCTGCGTCCACCATATAAACCCCCTCGCACTAAAGTGCTTATCGCCACTGTGCCATCATTTTTAACGAGTGAAACCCATACTTTATTACACAGGCATATTTATTATTTTACCTTCTTTCACTTGTATTTTAGTAATAATAATAATAATGAATTTCATTTATGTGGCGCTTCTCAAGACACCCACATCTTTACATAAAAAATGTTTTTTAATGTACTTTAAAATGTGACTCCTGCTCATGAAAAGCAATTTGAATGGCCTTTCGGTGCTCTATAATGAACTTGCCTCACTGTGTGTGTGTGTGTGTGTGTGTGTGTGTGTGTGTGTGTGTGTGTGTGTGTGTGTGTGTGTGTGTGTGTGTGTGTGTGTGTGTGTGTGTGTGTGTGTGTGTGTGTGTGTGTGTGGCCCTCAGGACAGCGCAGCGGTGCAGATTCTGCTGGAGGTGTGTATGCCCACCTCCGAGGAGCAGCATCAGTTGGGGCCCCCGGGCGAGGGCCTGCTCCGCAGCGTGGGGGGCCGGAGGGGCCCGGAGGAGGCGGAGCCCGAGGGGGGCCTGCTCAGTGACCTGCGGGAGGTGCAGTGTCTCATCTGCTGCTCGCTGCATCAGATGTTCATCGCCGACCCCAACATCGCCAAGCTGGTCCACTTCCAGGTCAGAACCGGAGGGCTATATATGGTAGAGCTGTGCATGTTGTTGTTAATGTAGTTATTGTTCCCAATGGAAGACTACAGAGACAGAATTGTACTCAAAAGCTTATCTGTCTACTCCTCATGTTAAATTGGTTTGATTTCATGTGAGGGCATAGTTCAACATTTACCTTACTCTCTGTCACACCGGTTTGCTCGGCCAGGAGGCTCCCCGCTCCTTTTCTAAAGCTGAAAGGAGGTGTTTGAGCGATCAGCTAAGCGGCTCCTTCCTCTTGGCTGTGTATGTGACGCGTGTCTCCCCCCAGGGTTACCCTCAAGCTCTGCTGCCCCTCACCGTGGCCGGCATCCCCTCCATCCATATCTGCCTGGACTTCATCCCAGAGCTGCTGGCCCAGCCCCAGCTGGAGAAGCAGGTGAACCCCAGACCCCCGGCACCACCTACACCACCACCACCACTTCCTCTTGGACTCTTTGAGTTGGCGAGCCGACAGAGCAGTCTGTGCCAGGCTCTTTTTATTTTTTATAACGTCACTTAACTGTGCTTGTTTAATGTTTGTTAAGCAAGCGGGTAGTGCAAATAAAGCAATCTGATTGGTTCATAGCCATGGAATATTAACCATATGCCACGGCAAATTCCTTTGCGCAATTCAGTATCACTCTGTTTGTTTTCTCAAAGTCCTCCTACTGACGCTCGGCAGTTTGTCAGTGGTTGCACAATAAATGGCAACATACAAATTAATGTAAATAAATAGCCAAATAATGAAATTCTAGCTGCTGGTGTGTACATCGCATAGCAACCGCCTATGCCTAAAACGGCCTAACGGCCTAAGGGCCGTTTTAGGCATGTGCCCTGTGATATAATAACCATATACCACTGCCTGTCGAGAGCTATTGCTTAAATATATGAACGAGAGAACAAAGCCACTTTAACTGTGTATGTGTGATCCTTAGATCTTCGCCATCCAGCTGTTGTCCTATCTGTGCACCCAGTATGCACTGCCTAAGTCCCTGAGTGTCGCTCGCCTGGCCATCGGTGTCATGGGCACCCTGCTCACAGGTGAGCCCACAGCTCTTTAAACCACCTATAGAGATTCATATTGTATGGCTCTTCTCTTCCCTTCAAATCCGCTATAAAGATTCATATTGTATGGCTCTTCTCTTCCCTTTAAAACGCTATAAAGATTCATATTGTATATTGCACCTCCACTTTCCTGCTGTTTTTTAATTTATTTAAACTGTCAGCCATATTTACCGCCATCCTTGCTGCACTAATTGTCTTCATCTTTGTCTACATTTCACTGACACCTGCTGGTCACAAGCTGCTAGCGCAACACGTGTCCTCCAACGCATTAGCACCAGCTCTATTGCAGAAGTGAGTCTGTATTCACGTGTCCCTGCGTCTGTCCTCCAGTGCTGACCCGCACCAAGAGGTTCTCTTTCTTCATGCCCACGCTGCCCTGCCTGGTGGCCTTCTGTCAGGCCTTCCCGCCGCTCTACGACGATGTGGCCGCGCTGCTGGTGCAGGTGGGGCAGGTCTGCGCCTCCGACGTCGCCACCAAGGCCCGGGACATCGACCCCCTCATCGCCCGTAAGTCCTCCTCCTACTCCTACCCCCTTCTCCCTTCTCATCATACCACCTCCTCCCTTATCCCTTCTCCCTCCTCCTCCTTCTCCTACCTCCTCAGCATCCCTCCTCCTCCTACCTACTCCTTCTACCTCCTTATCATCCCTCCTCCTCCTCCTTCCTCCTCCTCGTCCTCACATTGGTAGATCCCCCACCGGGTCTCCCATCATCTCCCCCACTGCACTGCGTCTCCCACCATGTTCCAGCTGCCATATAGAACTGGTTCTTTCATTCACTTTCTATTGAGTGAGATTGGGTTACGGTTAGTGTAATTGTAAAAAAAACCAAACGGGTACATATGTCAGCACGTGTATATCACCTTGACGACCACGTTAAGTGTCATCCGTTCCAATGTGTCCCGGAGGCATCGTTAATTGACATCGGCGCCATTAAACGACATCATCGGGTGCCGAGGGACTTTTATTCTGAAGGCAACAGCAACCTGGACGACTTCCAGCAGGCTTTTATATCTGTACCCATCTGTCTTCCTCCCCCATCCCCATCCTCGCCTACAGGACTGCAGTACCTGAAGGAGAAGCCCCAGGATGTGTTGCTCCCGGGGGGGGGCTCCTCCAAGCTGAGTTTACCCCAGAGGACGGCAGAGGAACTGGGCCGAGCCGACCCGGACGTGCAGCTCTGCTACCGCGTGGAGGCTACCTTCATGGACATCATCAGCTCCAGCCTCAAGGGACTGTAGCGCCAAGGGACACCCCCCCCCCCCTTCCCTCCCACACCTAGCACTGCAGCTTATTTAGCTTCACTCCTCCCACCTCCACAAAGGGCTAGTGGCGACAGCCAGTAAGAGCTCACCGCTAATTTTCATGGGGTTTCACATTCCATTCGACTCTCAGGCCTTTCCATTCATAATGAACTCGTTCTGCTGTGTCCTCGGTGTACATATTGTACATTTTAGGTCTACGAAGGTGAGGACCACAGTAGGAACCGGTATGCTGCCATGTTCTTCCATAGAGTCGGCGCTGAGCTACCTGTGTCGTGTAAATAGAAATTGAAATACATGAGTTGTTTAGGAGACGTGTGTTGCGTGTGCGCTTTGTAATAGTTTGTAGAAATTGGATTACAGGTATTTTTTTAATGGTCTGTTTTCTTGACCACTCTTGTCATACTTTTCCCAAACAGTCATACTCTTTTTTGTCAGTTTTGTTTTTAAAAAACAGCTGTATGAAAAGCTGTACTTGTCCTTTCCATGTGTACAGCTTTGGTACTGTATGTGTACTGTATTTGTTTTGTAATAAAACAAAAAATATAGAATAACATCAATTCTGGGTTTTTAATTGCTTTGATACTTTCCGACCTTGATATTTTGGTCACTAGGGTTGGCACGATTACCTGCTCTAATTGAAAACCATTTACTGATTTGTAGACTATTACTGACACATTTACATTATATTTATAGCAGCTGCCCCTTGTGTGTTATTATTCTTGTGGCATATGCTCAATAGATTGGTTTATTTACCTTCGATTTTAGTTTGTTTAGTGTCATTTTACACCACTTTGATTCTCAGCCTTTCCCATTCCTTCAAAATTACAGCTTTAATCTGTTTACCCAGGGCGCAAAACACAATTATTAGTACACCGTATTGTGATGTGAGAGTAAAGATGTCAGAATTAGACTGGGTTTGATATTGTTAGGTGAGATCGCTGGCATGATTAGTGGTTTTATATTTCTTTAGTTTGTTTTGGGACCCCAGGAAACTCATCTGTGATGTGATGTTGCTAGGTTAATTGCGTGTTCGACTACAGTGTTTGCTGAATTTGGAAGTCGCGTCAATTATGGCCTGTTCTGAAGGCAGCAGGTTACATTTGTTCGCAGTTAAGTAATCGCTTAGTGTCCAGGATTGGCTGTTGATGTCGGCGCCGTCTCCTACGTGTTAACCGCCTGTTTGTTGACCTAACATACAGTGAAGTACTCTCATTATTCAATTTAAGGACAGCCCCATTCAATGAAGTCAAATAACGCAGCATAACATGGCAATTTCCCAAATGCATTGCTTGGCCTACACCAGAGGGCAGTGTTGCCACACGCAAGAAGGCACCTGGGCTGCTGTCCTGGGGCCTCATTTATAAACCTCTGCGTGAAACCCTCCGTAGAACATTGCGTACGCCCAAACCTCAGAATGTGCGTACGCACAAAAACATTCCGATTTATAAAACCTTGCTGCGCACACCTGTACGCACTCTTCTCGTTATAAATACCAACGTGCGTCTAATTTGGCGTGCGTGCACGAGCGCTCTGCTCCTCCCAAGTCCATCCCTTAATAGTCCTTAAAAGGTCAATGCTAATTAATCACTTCATATTTATAAGTAGGAAGGAGCCTTTTCTGACCAATCATTAGACGGAAAAATGGATGCACCTTTTAAAAAGAAAGCGCGTTTTTCGGATTCGGAGATCGAAGTGCTTCTAAATGAAGTAGACCAACGCAAGTCTATTTTGTGGCTTATTTATCAAGCTCATTATTATGATTGTGATTTGAAAGGGCTGTAGTGTGTTGAACATAATTTTGCTTTAATTCATATTTCATAATGGGTGCTTTTCATAAAATAAATATATAGGCCTAAATGAATAAATAACTCATATGTGGTGCGCAATGTGCGTTGGGTCCGCAATGAGCTCCGGGGGGTTACAGCATCTTCTTCTTCTTTTGGCGTTATTGGCGGTTTGCAAACACATAGTGCATTACCGCCACCTTCTTCCTGTGGTTGTCTCCGGAGTTCACTGTTTGAAAAACTTTGCGGGAGCTTTACTCCAGGGTGAAAGGATGCGTAGAACTGCGCACTCTTTTCCGCAAGGTTTTTTTCTATAAATCACGACGTTGGCGGTGAAAGATGCGTACGCACATTTCATCCCTGTTTCCGCAACATTTGCGTGCGCAGAGACCTTTATAAATGAGGCCCCTGGACTGCAATGGGTTCAACATGAATAGACAAGTATGAGCACAGTAGACCAAGTAGAGGTATTGATCAAAGGGGGAAATTGTGTACTCGTGTGGATGCTGCGAGGGATGTTTGGCACAGGTGGGCTCTTTAGTTTTCAGCTCCCGTCTTGTTTTTTTCTTTCTGGCGATATCTTATTTTTGTCGTTTTCTTTAACAATTGGTACACAAATGACACCCTCTCACACACGTGTGTTCTCCAACCAGCACAGTGTTACAGTAAGAGAGGCCTGTACCAGCTGAGCAGACAGAAGCCCTCCAATGAAACCAAATGCAACGCGCGGCCGCGTCGTTGACCTTCAGAAATCACTTGTAATGGCCGACCCCCCCCCCCCCCCCCGACCAGAAACCCCTCTGTGATGACATTCATTGTAATGAGACGCCTCGGTTTTGATACTGACTGGGCTGTGCTCGAGCTGTTGACGTTATTTTCAATACATCAAGCAGACAAGAGCTGTGGAGACGGGAGACGGACGCCTCGCAGCACTGTGAGCGGTCTCTCTTCTCCATCTACAAAGCTACTTATGGGCTACTTTGAGCATAGGATAGTGCAGTGGACGGCTACCCGGCTTGTACACCAGAATGCATCATGGGATTCTGTCGTTGCCGATGCTCCGCCATGTCGAGAGGAGAGAGAGAGAGAGTCGTTGATCCAAAATCGACGTAAATATACCCTAGGCCGACGGACACAACGCTTTGCTACGTCTTGCAAGGCAAGGCAGCTTTATTTATATAGCGCATTTCATACACAATGGCAACTCAATGCGCTTTACATAAAACAATAAGAATTGAAATAAAAATTTAAAAAAAAATAAAAGAATAGAAGAATAGAAAGAAATAAAATACTATAAGAGCTGCATAAAATCATGATTTGAAAGGACATAGTGCAATTAAAATGTACAATTTAAAGTGCTTTGAACAAGCTCAATCATAAGCACAGGAGAAGAGAAGTGTTTTTAACCTGGATTTAAAAATGATCACAGTTGGGGCTGATTTCAGTTCAGCTGGTAGTTTGTTCCAGTTTTGTGCAGCATAACAGCTAATAGCTGCTTCACTATGTTTAGTTTGAACTCTGGGCTTCTCTATCTGACCTGAGTCAGTAGATCTCAGAGCCCTACTGGGTTTGTATTCTACTAAGATGTCATTCATGTATTCTGGACCTAAACCATTCAGTGATTTGTAGACCAGTAGCAGAACTTTAAAGTCTATTCTATAGCTGACTGGGAGCCAGTGTAAAGACTTTAGAACTGGAGTAATGTGCTCTGATCTCTTTGTTCTCTTTGTTCGAGTTGCAGCATTCTGAATGAGCTGCAGCTGTTTAATGCTTTTTTTGTGGGAGTCCAGTCAGAAGACCGTTACAGTAGTCGAGTCTACTGGAGATGAAAGCATGAATCAACTTCTCCTGGTCTGTTTGAGACATAAAACCCTTCACTCTGGATATGTTCTTAAGCTGATAGAAGGCTGTTTTGGTGATGGATTTGATATGACTGCTGAAGGTAAAATCTGAGTCTATCAGCACACCAAGGTTTCTGACTTGGTCCCTAGTTTTTAGAGAGAGTGACTCGAGATGTTTACTGACGGCAATCCTCTTCTCTTTATTGCCAAAAACAATTACCTCAGTTTTGTCCTGATTTAATTGAAGGAAATGTTGGTTCATCCAATTTGTTACTTGCTCTAAACAGTGACACAATGACTGTATTGGACTGTAGTCATCTGAGGACAGTGCTATGTACCTGTATATCTGCGTGTCATCTGCATAACTGTGATAGTCTACATTAGAGTTCTGCAGAACTTGACCCAAAGGCAGCATATATAGACTGAACAGAAGGGGTCCAAGAACTGACCCCTGAGGAACTCCACATGTCATAGCCATTCGATTGGATTCATAACTTCCAATGGTCACAAAATAACTCCGCTCTTCCAAGTAGGACCTGAACCATTCTAGGACTATTCCGCTGAGTCCTGCCCAAGTTTCCAACCTGTTCAACAATATACTGTGATCCACAGTGTCAAATGCAGCACTGAGATCCAACAGGACCAGAACTGACACCTTGCCTGAGTCAGTGTTTAACCTAATATCATTTAACACTCTAATAAGAGCTGTTTCTGTACAGTGGTGAGGTCGGAAGCTTGATTGAAATTTGTCGAAAAGGCCACTGGAATTCAAGAAATTGCTGAGTTGATTGAAAACCACTTTCTCAACAATCTTGGCTATAAAAGGAAGATTTGAGATAGGTCTGTAGTTGGTTAACATGGAAGCATCCAGCGATCTCTTTTTTAAGAGTGGCTTAATGGCAGCTACTTTTAGGGATTTAGGAAACGTGCCCGATTGAAGTGAGCTATTTAGTATTTGTCACAAATCTATTTGGACAGAGTTCACAATAGTTTTAAAAAAGTCTGATGGCATTGTGTCAAGACAGCATGTTGATGGTTTTAGATGCTGAACTGTTTCCTCTATGGTTTTTTGTCAACTGTATTAAATCCTGACATTGCAGTTGAGTTTTTCCTGGGAGGTCTTAGGGATTGTGTTATTTTATTGTTTTGTTGATTTGTGTTAATATTTAACCTTATGGACTGGATTTTTTCACTGAAAAAGCAAGCAAATTCATTGCATTTTGCTGTGGAAAGGAGTTCGGGAGCTATCTGTTTAGGGGGGTTTGTCAGCTTATCAACCATAGCAAATAGAGTGCGAGTGTTGTTGATGTTCTTATTAATAATTTCAGAAAAGTGTCGCTGTCTAGCCTTGAGTAACTCATAGTTAAAATTACAAAGACTTATTTTGTAGAGGTCATGGTGAATTTGAAGTTTAGTTTTTCTCCACTTACACTCTGCTTTCCTGCATTCTGTTTTTAAAGCCTTTACCATCATAGTGTTCCTCCATGGTGTTTTCTTTCTGATCAAGGTCGTCTTATTTTTAATAGGTGCAACAGCATCCATGACATTTGAGATTTTCCAGTTAAATTGATCTAGGAGTTCATCAACTGACTCTGCACTCACAGGTGACATAGCTATAGCCTCCATAAACTTTGCACTGGTATTCTCATTTATGTACCTTCTCTTAAGTCAAAGAACACACAGAAATGATCAGAAAGAGCCAAGACCTTAACATCAACAGAAGAAATGTTAACACCTTTAGAGATAACCAGATCCAGAGTGTGGCCTCGAGTGTGTGTGGGCCCTTTCACATGTTGCAAGAGGCCAAAAGTGTCAAGTAGAGCAGAGAGTTCTTTGGCGTTACTGTCCATGTTATTGTCTACGTGAATGTTAAAATCCCCTGTTATGATAAAAAAGTTGTAATCAGTGCAGATAACTGACAGCAGTTCAGCAAACTCATCATTGAATTTTCCTGAGTATCTTGGAGGTCTATAAATGATTAAAAAAAGGACTTTTGGATCACCTTTTAGTAAAAAACATAGATATATTATATACACTCACCGGCCACTTTATTAGGTACACCTTGCTAGTACCGGGTTGGACCCCCTTTTGCCTTCAGAACTGCCTTAATCCTTCGTGGCACAGATTCAACAAGGTACTGGAAACATTCCTCAGAGAGTTTGGTCCATATTGACATGATAGCATCACGCAGTTGCTGCAGATTTGTCGGCTGCACATCCATGATGCGAATCTCCCGTTCCACCACATCCCAAAGGTGCTCTATTGGATTGAGATCTGGTGACTGTGGAGGCCATTTGAGTACAGTGAACTCATTGTCATGTTCAAGAAACCAGTCTGAGAGGATTCGCGCTTTATGACATGGCGCGTTATCCTGCTGGAAGTAGCCATCAGAAGATGGGTACACTGTGGTCATAAAGGGATGGACATGGTCAGCAACAATACTCAGGTAGTCTGTGGCTTTGACACGATGCTCAATTGGTACTAATAAGCCCAAAGTGTGCCAGGAAAATATCCCCCACACCATTACACCACCACCACCAGCCTGAACCGTTGATACAAGGCAGGATGGATCCATGCTTTCATGTTGTTGACGCCAAATTCTGACCCTACCATCCGAATGTCGCAGCAGAAATCGAGACTCATCAGACCAGGCAACGTTTTTCCAATCTTCGATTGTCCAATTTTGGTGAGCCTGTGCGAATTGTAGCCTCAGTTTCCTGTTCTTAGCTGACAGGAGTGGCACCCGGTGTGGTCTTCTGCTGCTGTAGCCCATCCGCCTCAAGGTTCGACGTGTTGTGCGTTCAGAGATGCTCTTCTGCATACCTCTGTTGTAACGAGTGGTTATTTGAGTTACAGTTGCCTTTCTATCAGCTCGAACCAGTCTGGCCATTCTCCTCTGACCTCTAGCATCAACAAGGCATTTGCGCCCACAGAACTGCCGCTCACTGGATATTTTCTCTTTTTCGGACCATTCTCTGTAAACCCTAGAGATGGTTGTGCGTGAAAATCCCAGTAGATCAGCAGTCTCTGAAATACTCAGACCAGCCCGTCTGGCACCAACAACCGTGCCACGTTCAAAGTCACTTAAATCACCTTTCTTCCCCATTCTGATGCTCGGTTTGAACTGCAGCAGATCGTCCTGACCATGTCTACATGCCTAAATGCATTGAGTTGCTGCCATGTGATTGGCTGATTAGAAATTTGCGTTAACGAGCAGTTGGACAGGTGTACCTAATAAAGTGGCCGGTGAGTGTATATAGATATATATAGATATTCAAAATCACCTAACATAATTTCCTTGCACTGAAATACAGATTTAAAGATGGCAGCAACTCCCCCGCCTTTCTTACCAGTTTGACACTGAAATTTGTTGGTGCTGCCTCATTGAGAATAGCACAACAGCTACCTTCAGTCAGCCATGTTTCACTAAGAAGTAAAAAATCTAGATCATAGGTCATAATGACGTCATTAACTAACAGTGATTTGTTGACTAGTGATCTGATATTGAGTAGAGCTAATCTTGTGGAGATAGCAGGAGACACTGGTATATTTTGAGGTTGACATGCTATACTTGTATACTATATACTATATACTGTATATATATGCTATACTAATAAATTGGCAGATTTACCCTTTTTATTTCTCACCAGTTTAACCATTCTTCTGTTACCTGTCATCACAGGGATTGAGAAGGCTATCTGAACTCCATAGGGCCCTGACTTTTCCTGGGGGAGAACATTATTGGTATCAGTATTGCAGCCTGGACCCGGCACGTATCAGTCCGACTCACAGATTATCTGAGTCAGAGGAGGTGGGGGAGCTCTGTGACGTTTGGGTGATGGTGTTTTCCAGCGTGGTGGAATGGGAGGGGCTGGACGAGGAGGGGGATTTAGGGGAGAAAAAATGGGATTTGGGCGTGGTGTGAGTTGGAAATCCAGAAAATGGGGGAATGGGGAATCCGGACTGCGTGGAGAGAATGAAAGGCTGGATGGGGTCCCGGTGGGTGAAAGTTGGGAGTCTCCTGGTGGGGCTGGGGGAGACTCCACTTGTTGGGCTGTTGGGGCTGGGGGAGACTCCTCCTGTTGGGTTGTTGGGGCTGGGGGAGACTCCACTTGTTGGGCTGTTGGGGCTGGGGGAGACTCCTCCTGTTGGGTTGTTGGGGCTGGGGGAAACTCCTCGTGTTGGGGTAACGATGATGACGTTAAAGCCTCTCTCTCGGTGTGCTGTCCTTCATGGTCACTCCTTATCTCAGGCGGTAGCAGTTTTTCTCCAGAAGGCTGTCTTATCTGTTGTTTTGGATTGTCTCACCTCTTGTCCTTGGCAGGGGCTGCTGGTGACCGACGCAAAAAATCAAAAATGTTGTAGCTTAACAGCTGTACTCCTGACTTGTTAAGGCAAAATCCATCTGCCTCAAGAGGTGTCTGCGTTCCCAAAAAATGTTGAAATTGTCAATAAAGTTCACTGATTGAGCAGCACACGTATCTTTGAGCCATCTGTTTAGCATCAACAGCCTGCTGAATCTCTCGTCTCCTCGCCGAATGTTGGTAGAGGTGAGGTGTTTATCCACTGATAAACACCTCAGTATTCAGACATCGAACTTTGTTCAGCAGATCATTAAAATCCCATTTCAATACCTCTGATTGTTGCTTGACAACATCAAGTGCTCCTGTGTGAATGATGAGAGATTTCACTGTCGGATGCTCAGCAGTGATTTCCAGAATTTTCTCTGAGATATCGGACACCATATCATTGGTAAAACAAAGTACTTTGGTGTTTTTGCTGAAAAAGTGTTTTGTCTTATTCACAGCTCCGTCACCCACTATCAGCATTTGAGGCCCAGTGGTTAGCTCTTTCTGCAGCCTTTTAGTATATGATTTAGCCTCATACCTTTCTCCGGTGCTGGAAGATGACCTTTCTTTTGGGGAGTCAGGGTCTTGTAAAAGTGGAGCAAATCTGTTCTCTAGTAGAATCCCTGTGTCTTTGGTCGGTTTGCTCGTACTTTTTGTTTTAGCCACATTCCACGGCTGTTTTATCCTTGGTACTGGGGTTGAAGAGACCCTCCTGTGTGACGGCAGTGCAGGCCACTCAGTATCATCACGAGTCTCCAGGTGCTGGGTTCTGCCTGTTAACCGTCTTCCCATATCTGAGGGAAGCGATTTATCTTTCCATGAATTATGCTTTGGCTTTGCACAAAGCATTTGTCTGTTAGCCTGCTCCTTTCCACTGATTTGGGTCATCGGTAAAGTGGTTTCATTCCCATATTGACCATTTACCTCCACGTTGACTTTGAGTCGCAGAATTTTCGTCTCCAGTACTGCTATCTTCTGGAGAAGTATGTGGTAGTCATCCGTGGAAAAGGGAGGCATCTTGTTGCTAACTAGCTTAGCTTAGCTGAGCTCCACAACCCCAGTCAGTATAGTGCAGGCTTATGCTGCTGATAGGCCACACTCACGAAGTAAAAAGGGTTTAAATAATAGTGGTAGCCTTCAGATACTTTCATAAATTAAGCTCCCAGTGATTTAGAAGTATCCAGGACCCGCTTTCCATACATTATGTAGCAAAAGGACAGGATTACAATGGGAAAAAAAGAAAAGTAAGAAAGTAAGAGCGGAGAGCGAAGAGCGAAGCATCTACTAGCGTCTACTCAAGGACAATGGACTCTAAATAGTCTGTGAGAAACGCTGTGGCGGTTTCAAACACAACAATGTCTCCCCCATAATGACATAATAATAACAAACATTCCAATGCTCCTGTGCTTCCAAAATGGAGGCGGTCATTGCGAGGTGGCGTACAAGCCCTGTAGGGTGTGCGACTGTCCGGGCCTTGAACAAGATGCCTAACACCCTGTCTGCTCCTGAACGACATCTCTAATCTCAATTCCCCGTACGTCCACTCAGATTAAAGCGTCTGCTGAACTACTAAACGGTTAATGAAAGCCACCACCAGGGGGGCTGGCGGTGTAGTGTCCCTTTAAGAAGCCAGTCAAGACAACTCAAGCCAATCAGAAATCCCCAATTAGGAGGGATTGGTTTTAGGTGTGTGTGAGGAGGGAGGAACAAAGGGAGAGCGAAAAGAAGGGAGGAGGGGGGGAAACTAGAACAAGGATATTTTGCTCATTCCAGCAGGCGGCTGCAGCCCAGCCCAGCCGAGCATAGCACCCACTGAAAGGTCAGAAACACGTTCATATTTTGATTGCATGTGGTTCCCCAAGAGGCGCCTGGTGGTGTGAAGCCTACCTGCTACACTGCTAACAAACAGCCCTCCCCAACACACGCACACACACACACGCAGACACAGACACACCACAATAAGACATTGATAAAAGTGCATAACTCTATATAATTAGTCTGTGCACATTCATATAGTTATGTTTTCTTTGAGTAACTTGCATGCACAAATTTAATTGTGTTTCAGTTTTGCCGGGGGCTTGTTTATGAACCAACCAAGGACATTTTGTTGAATACACTTCTTTTTTTCCCCTTCTTTTTCAGTTCAATTTAAGCCCAGTCTGGCTCCCAAATATGTTTTTTGTGATCTCCCTGCAGCCATTCAACACTAGGGCGCCTCTTTGTTAAATACAAAGCGGCTAATGAGTTAAATCGTAAGTTCACAGCCCAAGATCCTTCCCCGCTGTGTCACTCGTTTGTCTTGCATTTCAAATCTGCCTGTGATAGAAATATACACTCAACAAGCTGGCACATCGGCCTTGTGTACGCATTAATGCAGTCCCTTACCGATCCTCCTGCCATTTGTATCTGCTGGTGTTAACCACCCATTACTATCCTATGAATAGCCTGTGTGAAGAACTTGGTTGTGATGTGTGTTTAAGTGTCTCTTTGGCAAAAAAACCCCCAGTTTTGCACAATTAATTTCGTGCATGCCTGAAAGAAATCAACAGACCCCATAACCCATTGAAAGCCAGTAAAACTGCTACGCAAAGGAGTGGTTGGATGTGGATCAACTCCGTTTATTGAAAATGAAAGAGACAGAAATACCAGACATGGTCTGTACTGTTCTTACAGCCTGTTTGGGAATGCCCAAGAGGGCATTCAAGTGTGTAGGAGTACTTAAATGAGGCCTTAATGCGCTTCACGCACGCACACACATGCACACACACACACAAACACATGCACGCACGTGTTCTCTCTCTACCTGGGGCTTACATCTCAGGTCTATTTGCTGCTGATTACGCTGGGAAGCAATAAAAGCAGAGCCCTTAAGAGTGTGCTGAAATCCCACTTGAGCTCGTTACAAGAGTCACCGAGGTTGGCCGCCTCTCCTCCCCCCGGTTGGCCTTGCGCTCCCTCTCTTGTGAAGAGAGCCACTCCAGTGAGGACGCTGCGCATTGCACAAATAAAAAGCACGCGCACACGCAAACACTGTTATGGTTACCACAAAGACAACAGCGGTTTATCAAGGTGGCCGTGTTTTTATCGTCGGCTTGTATTGTGCTCATGTTGTTGCATTGATTCTTTTTTGCGCTGGGGGTTGTTTTGCTTGGGGGTTGGTGGGGGTGGGGGGGGGGGTGTCTTTATACAGGTTCACCCCCCCCCCCAAACCTCAGAAATCTGAACTATTGGTTCAGATGAATACATTATTCAACGATTTTCTCGGCCCCGGGTCTACGCTCTTCGGTAAAAGAGCCTCCATCAAAATATGACTGTGAGTAAAGGAGCCTCGTCTGGCGAGGCGCTGGGCCTGCTTGTACTCCAGGTGCCATTATGATTTTTTTATGGTAGCCTTTATTATGGATGGCCTGTGGGGGTGGGTAACTCAGGCCCTTTGGCAGGTCACGGACACTCAATTAATGAGAGAGAGAGAGAGAGAGAGAGAGAGAGAGAGAGAGAGAGAGAGAGAGAGAGAGAGAGAGCGCTTTGTTGCGTTTTTCTGCTCTATTTATTCCCTCCTGGCTCAGCGGGAACAGAGCCCTCGCTCCGCCTGATCAAAGGAACCGGCGGAGGCAACGGGATCGGCCGTCGCGTCTTAACATCTCCACCGCCTCCCGGTCTCTCCTCCTCCTCCGGCGGCTCCGAGCCGGGGTGGGGGGGCCGGGAGCACTTTGTCGGGCGGCGGCGATGTCATTTTCCACGATGCGTTTAAACGTGTGTGTGTGTGGGGGGAACAAAAGAGGGGGGCACACAATTAAAGCTTTGCCTGGCGCCCCCCCCCCCCGGAAACGTTTAATCCCGCTCGAGCGGAAAAAGCGTCGGAAAAGGCGCGCGATTGAAAATTAATTGGCAGCGTGTCAGCGGCGTATTTACATTCTGTTCTTTTAAAGACGCAATTAATTAGCGAGAGACCCGAGTCCGCGGAGAGGGGGAGGGGGGAGGGGCGGGGCCTCCTCCCCACAGGCCCGCCGCCGCCGCTCCGAGGGAGCGCGGCCGGTCGCGCCAATTAGCCGCAGACTTGTGAAGGGGGACCCGTTGCTCCAAAGTTTCCAGCAGGTAGAAACCCAGACCTTACACTTTAAATTGCCTGTTTTTTCCAAGATGTTCCCGGCAGTTAGGAGTATTTCCGCCTCCCGTGCCGCCGGGAGTTAGCAGTAGGGAAAAGCGTCGCGTCGTGAGCTTTTCCTAAACTCAGGGAAAAGTGTTGCTAATTAGCCGCGTAGGAGAAGTTGGGAACAGGCGGGAACAGGTTTTTTTTTTCAACTTTTAAGGCTGTGATTATTTTCTGTATGTTGTCAATACTGATCATCGTGAGAATGTACACTTTAAATGCGTTCTTTCAGCGCGCTGCTGTAAGCGGGTGATGATAATGGGATGTGTTTGCATCCCCTACCTATGTGGTCGTTATTATTATGAAGCAGCAATGGCGTCAAAATGAAGCCCCTTGTCACCGCCAGACTGAAGCCCTTGTTATCGAGGGTCAACCTCTCCTCCTTGTCACGAAAAACATCAATACTCGGTAAGAAAGGAAAGACGAGAAGAAAAAAAACAACCGTTCCTGCCAACACGGGGTTAGAACAGGGTTACAGTTTTTTAATCTTCAAGAGAAGAAGTGCAGGGTTTTTGTTCTGGAAATAGATCATGAGAAATAGGTGGTGGTGGAGGAGGTGGAGACGTTTTCTAACTGTCCCACATACCCTGCTTCAGTGATGACTACGGAAAATACGTTTTGAGAAGTTCACGGGGTGAAGTTTCGACGGAGGAGATGGCAAGGAAATAATGACCTTCTTGCTCGCCCTTCTTGCTCGCTTCCCCTTGCGAAAGGAAGTGCTCGCCAAAGGAAATGCTCAACGTGCCGCCTCCCCCGCCCCGTTTCCTCTCCAGGCTTTATCTCACAAAGCCGTTATCTGTGTAGATGAGTTATGGTAAACCCAGGCGAAGCTCGATAAACATCGTCGAGATTTATTGATCGATTTAGGCCGGCACCTTCGACCGAGCGCACCGCGGTCTCGGGGAGGGAGGGGGGGGGGGCAAAGGGCAGTCCTCAAAATGGTTCTCAGGCGGCCAAGCCCCCCCTGACCCCCGCACCGCTCCGACCGCATCCAGAGAGACAGAAGGCTCCCTACACCGCAGTCCCGAATCCATACTAGTAGCGTGATTACAATGCACTACAATCAATGGGTCTCCATCATTTATGTTGCGCAAAAAAAAAAAGGAAAAAAAAGAAGCAATTATGGATTTTTTGATTATGCTCGGCCTCTTTGCTTGGCCGCTGGGCTTGTGTTGAGATGATATATTGATTGGCCAGGTGAACACTGTGCTTAGGCCCTGCTGACTGCCTCTTAACGAGCTGAGCTATTATTTGCATAATGAATGTACCTGAAGTGAGGGCGGAAAATGGCTTTGATCGATCCAGAGCGTGTGTGTGTGTGTGTGCGTGCGTGTGCGCTGCATTGCGTTAATGTGTTGAATTTATGTACAGCAACTGGTAGGTCTTACTTGGTTGGCCTGCCGTTCGTTAATATTACAGCAGGTGAACCTCTGGAGTCTTGATATCTTCTATGATTGCTCTCACAGTGGATGGAAAGTCCAAGACGGAGACACAGCTAAATATAGGAGACTTTGTTGCTCTTGAAGTCAAGAAATTAAAAAAAAAACACCTTTCCAAAGGAGTAGCTGTGAAGGAATGTAATCGATGCCTTCCTTCACTATATACAGTACAGTGATATATAGTGATAGATGCGCTATAAGCTCAGGTGTGAACCCCCCCCCCAAGGAGCAGGTGTATTCAGCTGTGAAATTGTACCCCCCGCTCCCCAACACCTCCCCATATCTGCCGCATAGACCCCCCCCCCCCCGCTTCCCCACATCCATCTTATCCCCTACCTATCTCTGACAGGGTTGTGAAATGCTCTCTCTCTCTCTCTCGCTCTCTCTCTACCTCTTCTTCTTTTAAAAAGCGCGTCAAGTTGATATCGCGTCAGTTATGCAACAGAGTCATCACACATGCACGCACACACATTTTCTTCCACACCTGAAACAGACAGGTTGGTGGGCGGTGGCAGGCGTTGCGCCGCTGTCACAAGTGGCGTTATTTCCTCACATCAGCGAGCCCATTGGCTGACGGCAGTCTGTGCGCTCGCCAAGAGGAAATTGAAAAAAAAGCAACCCTTCTTCTCGCCCTTGCAGGCTTCCACCTGGGGGAATATATAACAAAGCCATTACGGGGGGGGGAGGCTCACAGGTGTGTGTCTGTGTCTGTGTGTCTTGTGTGCCTCCCACAGGAGACACACAAGGTACAGGGTAGCGCTGGCGCCTCCGGGCTAACGCTACACATGTGTTCAGCAGGGTCTTGGCGTGTGTCTCCTGTGGGATTCCCCTGTGTCCTACGTTCAGTGCCTTCTCCACATTCACCGTGACGGTCGGTCGCTACACCTGCAGCCCCCTCATGACGGTGGGGCCCGGGGGGCAAGAGGACTACGGTTAGCCCGCAGCGCTGTAGCGCACGCAGCGCTGTCTGGCCTCAGCACCGTCACTCAGGGAAGAGCGAGGTGGCGTTGGCCCGTTGCAATGTAGCCCAGCAGGCCGTTTGTGAAGGGTACGGTTTAGTCTATGCAGTGCTTATCGTGGTGCATCACATTGGCTTTTACAATTTAATCGTAAAGCTGTCTTCTGCCCTTTGAATCTGCATTAATGGAAATGTTGAATGACTGGTCGTCGGTTGCTTAGGGATGAGTGACTACCAAGTATTAGTTTTGCTACAAAAGCGCCGTAATCGGCCGTAAACACAGAAGGAAAAACGATCTGACGCATAAAGGGAACCGGCGCTGGTCCACTCAAATCAATGTTTTCATGTCCCTCAACGCTCGTCCATAACAATAACAGCCAACCCGGGAAAGGAGAGAGAGAGAGAGAGAGAGAGAGAGAGAGAGAGAGAGAGAGAGAGAGAGAGAGAGAGAGAGAGAGAGAGAGAGAGAGAGAGAGAGAGAGAGAGAGAGAGAGAGAGAGAGAGAGAGAACGCCTTTGAATTCAGAGAGAGACGTCGTCGCTAGGTCTCTGGTAGTTGGCATAGCAACCGGGAGCTTCTTACCGCTGGAGGATGCTTGGCCCCCCATCTCGAACGCGCAAGATTTACCAATCCCACCCTATCACTTGATCGGGCCGCATTCCCCCGGCGGATCCACCAGAGATATGTGGATATGAGACGCTCAGACGGACACTAAAGGATTTCCTATGAAAGCCTATTTGTTTGCCCGAAGCTCGCTGTTGTGTGGCAGCTTCTGGGGAAGCCTATCACACACATACACACACACACATACACACACACACACACACACACACACACACACGTACCCTTTTCTTTCTTCCATGGAAGTGCACTAGAGATTGTGGGGGTGGGGGGGGGGGGATAACGCAACAAGAACGGCAGCGAGGGGGCCATAGAGACGAAGACAAAGCCCCCCCTCTCTGGATATGATCTGAGGACCATGCCACAATCTCCTCCTCTCCTCTCCCGCCATCGCCATTACGGACACCATTGATTATGTCCAACGGGAGTGATGATAGCGTTTTGCCCCCTCACCCTTGCACCCCCCTCACTCAATCCTCCCCCCCCCTCGCAAGCCCGCTGGAGGAAGACGCAATCATCCTGACGCGGTGCTCCCCCTCCTCCCCAAAATGATAGACTTTGGAGGAAATGAAAGAGGAGGCGCAGGCAGGAGGAGTGAGATAATGGAGATGGAGAGATAGGAGGGCCAAGGGGAGGGGATGGAAGAATTATTACAGCATGCTACTGAAAAGCCCAGCGTTGGTGTCAGAGTATTGTAGAGCAAGACAGCGGGTGGGTGGTCTGTTAAGGCTGCTGGGTTTTCTCATTGGGAAACATGGAGACGACGCCATTGTTGTCCTTTTTGGTATGAATTTCTAACTCAAGAGAAATTTGGATACACCCCGGCGGAGATGCAAAGGCGCGCGATTTACATTTCGCTGCCGTTTTCAAATGAATCCGGGGTTAGCCCCGTTGTACGCGGAGAGAATGGAAATAAACTGAAATATAATCTGGAATATCTGTATAAATAGCTATATGTAAAGTTTTTCTTGTTTACTATAGGGACCCTCGCATGGCCACACACACACACACACACACACACAGTGAGCACGTGCCAGGTGGCTTCTTGATTTAATTAGCACAAAGATGCACTAATTAGCCGTGATGGTATATCAGATGGGGCTCTTCGTCGTGGCGCATGGCGAGCCCACAAGAGCCCAGTATTGCGTCTCTCTCTCTCTCTCTCTCTCTCTCTCTCTCTCTCTCTCTCTACGATTGATGAGAGGGCCATTGTTCAAAAACCCTCACGTTTATTAAGGTCGAGAGAGAGAGAGAGAGAGAGAGAGAGAGAGAGAGAGAGAGAGAGAGAGAGAGAGAGAAAGGCGTGGATGACGGTTGGATAACAGTAATCGTCCATATGATGGAGGATTACAACTATTAGCATGTTATGTACTTTGACGTTATGTCGCATCTCCGTGAATTCTGGCTTCTTCTGTTACCTACCTGCAAAGGGATGGGAGCATGAAGTCAAACGATGGTATGGCTTTGACAGTGCTTCGCCTTTTCCTGTATCGCGTTTCATGAGATGGTATTCTGGCATTGAAATGCTGTTTTTGCATGTGTAACGTAACACAAAGGCTTCACACCGAGGCTGTACATCATTCCACATGGACCTAATTAGTGCTGCATAAGGTCTGTGTGTGTGTGTGTGGGTGTGTGGGTGTGGTGTGGTGTGGTGGGGTGGGGGGCCTGACCCGACCGGTTTTAAATGACACACATTATCGGTCTGTGTCATGGTTAAACAGCGGAGCAGGCGGGCTCTTTTTACAACGCGGCTCTGACCCGCGCTCAACACGACCAGCTGTGGTCTAGTGAGCGGCTCCACAGCAGCTAATGGGCTTAGCGTGGCGCACCAGGTCCAGTGGAGACCATGGCAATGGAATGTGTCACACAGGTTTTACATTTTACAAGCCCATGTGGAGCGTGAGAGCCGGGCTGCGAGTACCGGATTCGCCCCTCTGGATTTGTCGTCGGGAAAACGATACAAAATTTTATTAGTGACTTTGCGCGGTAGTGCGTTGCAGCATGCTGTGAAATGGAAAGCAAATTCCTGTTAAACTTTAAATGATGGAAATGGTCCACTCTTTCACATTTTCTGATTATACTAATTATGTTCTACTTCTGCTGTCAATCAAAGTCTTTTGCCCAGACTTGGTGGCATCCCGTGCTTGTCGTACTGTTGTTCAAAAGCTTTAATTAAGCTGAGGTGTGTGTGTGTGTGTGTGGTGTGTGTGTGTGTGTGTGTGTGTGTGTGTGCGTGCACACACACACGCACACGCGCTCATGCATCCTTCTCTTATTAAAATCGGGGACATTGCTGCAATCAAACAATGTCCTTGGTCCCTCTAATTCCCTTCAGCCTTTATCTCCATCAATCGTAGTGGGATGTAATTGCAATTTTGACTCAGACTTCATTGCACTGACATTTTCCACACATGCAGTCAAACACACACACACACACCTTATCATCAAGAATATGTTCATAGCACAGAGCCTGTGGTAAAGGAGAGGATAAGCTGGGCCAAGAGTACAATTACATTTGACACGTATGACCTTAATAAACGTGAGGGTTTTTGAACAATGGCCCTCTCTGAAATGTTCATACAGTGTGTGTGTGTGTGTGTGTGTGTGTGTGAACCGCCAACCACTTGGGGTGGTTTTGGGAATGTGTTGCTCTGTCTGTCTCTGCCTTCGTGTCTATCTGTCTTATCAGTCTACCGTATATACACACTATACCACTACTCCACCGCCTCTTCAGCCAGCCCTTCTTCCCCAGCAAGACCCTTCAAAGGAGACGATCAAAGGCTGTCTGATGGAGCATGGCCGGGGCTTGCCAATTCCAGACATGAGCATATGGTCCTTACCGGGGGGGCGGGGGGGGTTAGAGGTAGAGCCAGGCTCGGACAGCACAACCACTAGGGACACATGGGGGGGGGGGGGGGGGGGGGGTGACACGCACACCCTGTCCATTTTGTGTTCGTAATTATTCAAAAACAGCTGTTGCCAGACGAGATGCCATGGGTGTCGCCCAGGTGTTTGGATTTGCATACATGTAGCACTATTTAAATTCGTCCTCCGTGTCGTCGATGCAGTATTCGGTGGGAAGGTGCCGACTTTAACACTGGGTTGCTTGAATCTCTCACCTTGGGGTGGGGTCTAGGAAAATCGTCCAGTTAGTACCGAGGTGTGATTTGATTTCGCAGTTCTAGCACAAGTCGATTTCAATTTCAGAGGTTACATTTGTGTATTGGTGTGTATTTAGGGCAGGGTTGAAAAGCCACTGTCAATCGAATACTAAAAATACGCACAGTTAATCGAGATTGCTCAATTATGTTTTGTCACCGTCACTGCGAGATTTTCCTTTGTGGAAAAATTGAAAAGAGGCGAACTCCATCATGATCCAGTCTTACAAATGACTTATTTCAATTTGCATTGCACAAAACATGCAATCGATAAAAAGTCCTCTGTTTTCAGAGGACCCACCTGTTTTTTTGTACTGTTGAATTCTAAGCTAACTAATCTAATGAACTCGATTAATTCCTTGGCACACAAAGAAAAAGTGTTAGTTCACATTTGTTTCATTTGTTTCTTGAAAACCACACTGTTTTACCCTCTCCAGGCTTCAGTGATTTGGCACAGGAGTCATTTTGCCTGCTGCTTTTCAGCCTCCTGTTCCTATTAGCAGTAAAGTCTTGCTTCTTGGAGTCTTTTTGTGATTAAAATCTAACACTGTATAACAATACATTGTTGAGTATTTTAGATGGTGGTTTGTTGCCTTCACAGGGCCTCAACTATCATAGCTGTTCACTTTTCATTGCTCGCTTATTGATGACCAAGTTGAAGTAAGTTGAGGGTTTGAACCAGCAACCTTCCAGTTGCCACACGACCTGCTCCACATCCCGGATTGAACCCCCATTGAATACAAGCAAGGTGTAGCTGTAAATAAAGGTGTACCGCAAGTGCAAAGAAAGAAGAAAGTTCACCTTAAAAGGTATACCTTGGTATAGATCAATGTAGAGGTGTTCAAAAAGCTACTCTTGCTACCCATAACTGAATGTGAAGTGGTTTTGTGTTTTGTAATTTAATGTTAATCAACAATATTGTCGGTCTTTTCTGTCGCAATCAAAATGTAGCCACTGGATTGTGATTCTCAAAGAGGATTCTTAATAGTGAGATTAAAAGGGGCCATAATCGGCCGCAATATGGTATATATCGCTGATGGTGATGGCCTTAAACTACAGGACTGCAAATTGACTGCTGAATCTTATTGAATTAAAGAAATCTCAGACTTCTCAGACTTTTTGAGAAAGGTTATTTTCCACCTAAAGCAGGTGAGATAGACTAGAGCCATCATAGTGAGGGTAAATATACCATTCCAGCATCTCCAAATATCCAAGATATTTAGCCATTTCACTCATCTCTTTGTGAACAGTGAATCTAAATAAAAAATAAGAAAACAGGTTATTTTCCACCTAAAGCAGGTGAGATAGACTAGAGCCATCAGTATAGTGAGGGTAAATATACCATTCCAGCATCTCCAAATATCCAAGATATTTAGCCATTTCACTCGTCTCTTTGTGAACAGTGAATCTAAATAAAAAATAAGAAAACGGACTCGATTTCTTTTTAAGTAGGCCTTTTTCGGCTCTATGTTTGAAAAGCATGTCAGATTTTCGGCAAGTTGTCTAATCTATTCCCATACCACCACTTTTACATCTTGCCAGAATCCCTCGCAACGGTCCCCGTACGACCGTTTTTTTTTTTTTGCGTGCCGTATTTTAATCCTAGGAGTTGTGCAAGCCTAGCTTTTTTTAATACATAATGGATGGACGGAGGGATGGCACACCAGGAGCAAACGCCTTCTGGGAAAATGGAGCGTGACGCTGTTGCTGATTGGGCGTCTCTGGGCATGGACAACTGCCAGTAGGGACAATAGCACTCAGAATAGCTAATCACTGTACCATGCGCAATCCGATGGCTCCCTCTGACCTACATACATTAGATACGGCATCTCAGACCTTGGCTCCTACGCCCACACAGGTAGCGCTGAATTGCAACTCGACTCCGTGAACACGTCGATAAATATACATAAAATGTATATACCTACATCCGGCTCTGCCTCAGGTCTCATTAACAAGTTAACTGCAGAAGTGGAATATGTGGAGCGCTGTGCACAAAATACTGCGGGAAAAAAATAATAATTGGATGAGTTTGTTTAGAAAACTCATTACGACGGACTTGGTTGAAGAAGTCTGTCAAGGAGCCTTGTTAATGAGGAATCTGCCCCGCGGGAAGACGGCGACGACGTCAATGACAGAAGGGTCATTATTATTTTAGTGCGTATATTTATGAGTTGTTGTTCCTGGGGTCAGATGTCTGCCCTAGGGGTTATGCATGTACAAGTTGATGTCAAATTATAATGAACAGATTTGACACGGTAATAATGCATGCCGTGTAGACGGACGTACAGTGGCCCCAATTCCCCTTTTTCTAACTCTTTTAGAGTAATCCTGTTTTGTTTACCTTTGCTATTCCTTTGGGTTGGTTCAATACGTTGCGGCGATTTTTTTTTTTTCTTTGTGTGTGACAACCGCCAGTCTAAACGCAAATACCTTTTTGGCTCTGGTGCAAATAGAGAATTATGTTCTGTGATGACAAGAATTGATTTCCAATTTCCTCCACAATGACTGCATGATTGCCAGCCACTCTGGCAGTTTGGCCTGCATTACTGTGGGAGCCTGAGGCTGTGGATCACAGCTGTCTACACCTGGAGGGGGGAGGGACAGAGAGAGAGAGAGAGAGAGAGAGAGAGAGAGAGAGAGAGAGAGAGAGAGAGAGAACTCCTTTGAATTCAGTTGTGTTCCTCAATCCACTCTTGAGTATTATAAACCGTCACGCTGCCAAGAAGTGTTAATGGACGAAAACATTTTCATTGAAAGATTTTTAGAGTGCAGGCATTTCATTGCTAGTTAGACATGTGACAAATGTGACATGCATAGAAATGTGTAGCATTTTACCATATATATATACAGTATATATATGTATGTATGTATGTATGTATGTATGTATGTATGTATGTGTGTGTGTTTGTGACGAGAGCACATTATAGAGTAAAACATATAATTCCCCCTGAACAATGTGTCAAAGGATTAGTTCAGCATTTTAGGAAGTTTTTAATATTCTTATAATTAAACCATATGAAACCCATGTTGACAGTGTCTTCGGACATATGCTGTAAAGTAGGCCTAATTGTCAGTGGCGTGTCAGTCTCCATTCCTGATTGAATCAAGTGTTTAAACTCACACCGCTACTCAGGATATACAAATGCTACATATTAAGATTTGTAAACATAATTGAAGGTATGGCAGTTAATTGCCGTTCCTGTGGGAGCTGCCACATATGTAACTTAAGGAGATGTGAATTCACTAGCATTTAATGTGTTCCTATGTTCAGTCAAAAAAGAGAGACCTTGATAAATGATCACTTTTATTGTATTGAATTACCAGTACAGGATGATCAGTGTTTTAGCCTGAACCTTGAATAATAACCGATGCCTCGATCGACTCCATTGACGTTCAGCTCAGCTGCAGTGGAGACACTTGGTCCAACCGCTTGTTACCGAGCCGGAGCTGTCAGGATCCCACCGCAGCTTAGCAGGAAAGCTGCAAGTCGTCACACCTACGTGTCCTCCAGGACACAACGGCGGCGCAAAAGTTCAGTGGACTCAATCAACACACCTTCGTCGCTACACTGTGTCTGTGTACTACAAAAAGTGCACCTGTGTTTGTTGACAAGGGTGTGTGGCTATGACCACGCTCTTGGCTAAGTGTGTGTGTGTTTGTGTGCCAGTGCTCACCTAGCCTCCTCTGACCATAGCTGTCATCTCCACAAACGTCCACCTGTACAGGGGGGACTGTGTGACGCCTCTCCCCCAGCAGGCCATTGTGTTTTTGGGATGATGTGTTATTTTTTGTGTTCACCGCCTCTTCCTCCGGTACGATCGGTCACCTCCCACCGAGACCCTGATCCCACGCTGAGAGAGCGGGCCGCAGACAAAAGATCGTAGCCACGGGGACTAGGGCGAAAAGGGGGAGGGGGGGGTATACCACCGGTGACTGATACCGCGGCAGAGCGGTATCATCGTTCAATCCTCACCCTCGTTATGGAGATAAACTGGGTCTCTATACTGGGGGGACGGCGGCGCCTATTAAGGCCTGCTGTGAGAGTTTAGCTTTAGCTCTTGTACACATGGGCGTTTGTCGGCCGTGCAATGGATACAGCCCAAGGGATTCAATCAAAGAAGGGAAGCTATATATCCCTTTGACAAATGGACCCCACAAGGTTGTCATGGGGAGGTAGGTTGTGGAGGAGGTAGGGTGGGGAACCAGCTTGCGTATTAGTTACAGCGGCCCTTTTTTTACGTATGTCCCACCCAGAGAAAGTGTCAATAAGCTCGGCTTATTATGAAAAAAGATCATGATCTTGTGCGCTAGCATGCGGACAAGCAGGTTTTAAAGGTTTGCCGGGGCTAAAAAGTCACCGACTGGCTGTCACAATCGCTTAAGTCGAGGACTTTGTGAATCTGCTTACACGGCGAAAAATACTTTCTGTACACGCACGCTCGCACGTACGCACGTACGCACACACACACTGAGCAGTTTAATGCACAAATAGCGTGACGTTTGAGTCAACAGTTACATTGTGTACCCTGTTCACTTTATTACACCTCCGGTCCATTAACCGACAGCTGAGCGGTATTATTTTACACGGTTACAATACTCTGACGCTGTGCCAGTGTTGACTGATAAGCCGGGTTATAGGGTGTCTGGCCGCGTTCAGGTATGTCTAGCCAGCTATTTTAGCATTAAAGAGAGAGGGGGAGAAATTAAAATTGATGGCTGAATTCATTCCTCAAATCCCGGGAATACATTAGCGTTGTTAAACTTGTCAGCTTAGGGCGCCTGAGCACTTTTCAGACACATAAAAATCACTCCTCGCCTTTCTAATGGCGTGTCTCTGATAGGCGTTAAATGCTGTGCAGAGCGTCGTTAGTCTACATCTCATCTCTAGCCAATGGTATTGATTCATAGGGGCAGGGAGTCTTCTCTCCCGCTGGGAGCCGGTGGCGCCTTCCTGGGAGTTTCATCAAGTTGAAGTTGGGCCGTGTGTGTGTGTGTGTGTGTGTGTGTGTGTGTGTGTGTGTGATAGCTGGTATAAGCAGCCGCACCTGGCCTGAGACTGATGGGCCGGGTGAGGCTGCACACCTGTGGTGCAATGCAGCCATCGTGGCACAAAGGATAAATTGCCACACACACTCAAGAGAGATAGAGGTCAGACATGTCAGCAGTTAACACCTGCTCCGGCTGTAATGTTTTGCCAACTCGCAGATAAACTGGGTAGTACTAACATCTACCCGTGTCCCGTGCGTTGGGAGAGGAGCCGAGCAAAGCCACTAAGGGGGGGTGTGTGGCAGGGTCTACCACCACAGGCCTGCTGCAGGATTTGACCGTCCCTGATCCAAACCCCCTCCTCGCTTCTCCTTATTCTCCTTCACGCTCCGAGGACATCCGTAGATAGCGTAAAACATGAGGTGGACCTGCCCTAGGCCACTTGTCTGTATCGTATAAAGTCTGCTGCTTCTTTTTTCTTTCTTTTTTTAAACTGAGGATTTTATGGTTGAAACATTGCCGATAAAAAAACAGTCAAACTCGCCAGACGCTTGGACAGTAGTGGATATTGTAGTGCTGGTGCATGTCAAAAATAATTCAGTATCTCTGCACTTCGCCACAGGGTGGTGATATTAGCTTATAAATAATGCCCCGCATCATGCCTTACATACCTTGATTCTCTATACAGTATCAGTATCAAGAGTATTATAATGGAAGACGGTTTAACGCCAGTAGTAGCAACAATTTCTGTGTTTTTAAAAGACTTATTGGCCTATAGCAGGTTAACGGCCGCGGTTGACTAGGTGCTGCCAGTTAATTTACAACGCAGTGAGACCTCAAGTGACTACAGCAATATATTTTAGTGTTTCACTATTGCTCTCTCGCTCTCGCTCTCGCTCTCCATCCATTCTCCATCCATTCTCCAGCTATTTCCCTATAGTTTTCCCCACTCTGGTCCATTTCCATCCCAAGACAACAGAACAGAAGTAAAGCATTAGCATATAAATTCGCCCGTGTAAGCGTTTCACAAGCCCCCTCGCAGGAGGAAGGGCTCTGATCTTTCTTCGGGGGGGGTTCGGTTCAAAAGAAATGCCAGAGCGCCGGCCAGATGGGCGCGAAGGACGTCCGCCGCGTGCCAAAAGTGCCCTCGCCTCGCGACAGCCACCTGCACGCCGCCACGGCTGCCAAGAGCCCTCTTTCTTCCTCCCGGCCTTCGGTCGCTTTAAGTCCCATTCCCCGGCCAACATCGCAGCCGCCCTTCCACGCCGTCGCCGCACGGACCTGGCTCTGTGTTAATGCTGTGTGGTTGGTCGTTATTAATATATATTTAAAACCGTTTTTATGTTTTTGGGGTTGTTTTTTCTTTGTGGTTGCCTTTTTCGTGTATAGTTACAAAGAAAGTCACGCCTCTGACTCATTTGTTATTCAGCCATGTATTATTTATTTTGCGCTTAAAATACTATGGGGGGGGGAAGTGGAGTTATGTCGGACTCAGTCGGAGGAGTCCAAGTTTTCGAGTTGGCCCAGTCAAGATGAGGGGGAGCAGAAGCTTCAAATCAACCTGACAGCTTTATGTGAAATGAGGGTTGGATAAGCTCGCCTCTCGCCCGCATCTCTTTTCTTGGTACTTCATGACCTTTCTATCAACCGCGCTGTCTGCCAGAGATTCAGCACAAATCATAATTTCAATCCACTTCGAATCGTCGCACTCCTGCAGGAGTATATAAGCTGACACGACCTCAAAGATGATGCGCTGTGGAATAGTTTAGGACAAAAGAAACATGTTCAATTTTGACACGGCAAAGCGTGTCTCCTTCTGCGTTGCGTAGCACAAATGCCACAGCAAGTGGTTCCCAGGATGTGTACACACAGAAGACAGCTCACACATGCAGGCATAAATCTCCACTATTCCCCTGTGTCACTGGCTGTTGTCTCCTCTCCTCAGCAGCCTGCAGCTGTAGAGTGTGTGTGTGTGTGTGTGCGTGTGTGTGCGCGTGTGCGTGTGCGCGGTCCTCAACGTGGCAGACAGCATCGGCATCTCCTGCCTCTTAACTGCATGACACTTTCAATCTACACCTATCTTACTTCTAGGCCGCTACATGAGTTTGTGTAACTGACTAACTTCCATATTACATCCAACGCACCAACAAGCCGGTCAATATAGATCCAAAATCCGCTATCGACTCATTTGATCTAATATGTAGTATTTTTGTCATTTGGCAGATGCTTTCATATCAAAGGAACGTGCATTGAATTTGTGGCTACATGTCATTAAGAAGCAGGTATGGGATAAGGTTTCTTGCTCAAGGGCGCCTACACGCATTCGGGATCAAACACAGTATCCTACCTTAAAGCAGGGAGATGGGACACCTAACAATGCTTTAACGTGATTGAAGAAAAAATGATTGATGGATACAGTCATCGCGGTGGATGTTGAAGACCTTGGCAGTTTGAGTTGGCTATTTATGTTGTTCAGCTAGAACTACCCGGTAAAATAATCACACTGCTTACGTAATTTGCATTTGTTTGTCTCGTCTCGCGCTTGTTTTGTTCCCAACCTGACATCCACTCCAGTATCTGGTATTCAGATTCAGGTCTCGTATCCGTAGACGGATGTGCTCTTGGCAGAAGGCAAGTTTATCAGATTCTCACCTATTTGGTGGTTTTGTTTGTTTTTTGGCCATTTCAGTAAAATACTGCAGAACTTTATGAATGCATTTTGCAATATATTTCTGATGACTACTTTGTCTTATAAGTTATACAAAAAAATCCAGTTTGTGTGTTGTCTATGAATTGTATAGCAATAGCTGAAAGAAAGGAAAGTAGGACACAAATGCTGCAATGGATGAGCTACGGATACTAAAGCCTGCCTCCCACCGTTGATGTCATCCATTAAGCATTACCTTCCAAGTCCTTTCCCAGCAAACTGGCAGTTTGAGATCCATCAAGACGCCACAAACTCAACTGGCCTAGATGGCTGCACGGAAAGACAGCTGGACGGTTAAAAGCAGTGAAGATGAAAAGGGGGGAGATGATGAACGCTTGACGCGATACGTCTCTAGGACCAGAGCATGTTATCGTGTTCCTTCTGCCGGATGGACTAAGTGTTGAGGTTGAGATTTGGAGATATGTTAAGCTGTTGGTTGTCCTAAAATGTGTCTGTGGAGGCGGACGCACGTCTTCTGTTCCTCAATCCATTATACTAATACGTTTGTCCGGAAGAGGTGGGAAGGATGCCACTAATTGAATCAAGAGTCATCCCAGGTATAGCATAGGTATTATGGGATAAGAAGGATGGCTCACAATGCCACATATTTCACTGTATTATCACAATCACTGCATCGTATACCAATACTGGCTTGTCTCACTTACAATGTTGGCCGTCTTGGAGTTGTTCTGATTGCTGTGGGTTGAAGTTACTCCAATATTGATTAGATGTTTTTGATTGTTCTCAGCCTCGAGGATAAAAGGGCCTCCGCTGAATACTCTGATAAATGTAAACGTGGATAATGGCTGCAGAAGGAGGACAGATGTTCAGAAGTGTCCCCCGAAGGTGATCATTTTCAATACCCCTAATTAGAATTTGCGGCGGAGAAATTGCCGCTTTTCTTCCGCTCTTTAAAAGTCTCTTTTAAATCTCTCCCTCGGTTTCTCGGCTGCTGCACGCCGCTGAGCAGGCGCAGGGTTCAGGGTGAGGAGAAAAGGCTGTTGACAGATTAAGCTATCAAAGGAAATCATACGAGGCAGGAAATACACGTCTCCCGCCGCGCTCCCTTACATTATTTATTCCCACAGATGACACGTCTGTACGGCACGCAGCGATATGGCACGCCACTTCTGGTTTTACATCCGAACGCCGAGTCACTCGTCAGTGGATGTGACACACGGCGGCGAAGCCTGTAATCTAACACTAGTTTACCACTATTCACTATTCAGTCATTTAGCGCATGCTTTTATCCCAATAGACTAACGGTGAATTCTGATACAGGTCACTGAGGAGCAGGTAGGGGTGAGCAGACCTGCAGGTAGTCTTTGTGACTTTCTTGTGTGTGTGTGTGTGTGTGTGTGTGTGTGTGTGAGAGAGAGATTGATGAGGATCTGACCCAAGGGGGGCGATGGACGCATGATCGACCAAGGCCAAATTGATATTTTAAAAGCAGCTGCGGTCCTTTCGGCGCTAATGGTCGTGTTTTCCCTGCATTAGAGAACGGGATGCAAGGAAGCGATTATACATATTTTAGCCCCTGTTTTTTTTTTTCTTTTAGATTTATTAGAAAGCTTTTCGAGCACACTCTCGTCGTGTCTCGCGAGGGCTGTTCAAACATCATCAAATCTCCGTCCTCTCCAAGACCAGATAAACCAGGGCCTTGCCACCATTTAGAAGAAACACTATATTGGCTCGTGCAACTCGGGAGAATATACAGTATATATCTGTCTCCAAATGAAAAGTGCTTGACAAATACAATTCATTATTATTATTAATTACTTCCTCGTAATTACGAGTAATATTTTAGAGAATGGTACAATTGGGGTTTGTGTGTGTGTGTGTGCGTACACGTGTACGTAACTATAGAGCTCTATATCAGACATACGTTTGCCGTTTGACTCATGTCTCGACGGCAGTATTTATTATATTAGGTGCGAGGGATTTCTCAACAGTCGTCGTCGAGTCGTTGCTGATCAGGCTGGTTCGGTGTTGCGGCTCTGTGCCATTACCATCAGCCCAATCACCCGGTTCCCATAGCAGCTGATTGCATGTTATTACACATCCCGCGCTAATAATACTTGGAAGGGACTCAAGACACACACACACACACACACACGGTAACATGCAGACAAGTATACATAACATCAAAGATGCAATGCATTAATTTCAGCGATACGCTAGTCCAAGTCCCAGCGGCAGCTAGACAGAACATAAACAAACACAATCAAGGGCAGATAAGTCTAATTATTACACGGCTTTGTTGAAAACTCGATTCTGATTGGTCAGTTATGGCATTCCACGGTCTGTTATGTCTGTACAGCAGACCGCTGCTATGAGTAACAGACCGCTGCTATGAGTAACAGACCGTGGCTTTGAGTAACAGACCACTACTATGAGTAACAGACCGCTGCTATGAGTAACAGACCGCTGCTATGAGCAGTGTTGGTCATCTTACTTAAAAAAAGTAATTAGTTACAGTTACAAATTACTCCTCCCAAAAAGTAATTGAGTTAGTAATTCAGTTACCTAATTGTAAGAGTAATTAGTTACTCAGCAAAGTAACTGTGGCTTTATTTTTCATGTTCTATACGCTATTACATTCTATAACATCTTTAACGTCAAAGGTGTTTATATTAACTGATTGAAGAATGAAAACACTATATACAGTATTTTAGAACATTTGGTATTTATTTGAACTCAATATATTGCAGCCTGTTAAGCCATAGAGAGAGAGATCTCTATGGCTCTGTGCAGCAGATGTGTGGCCAAAACACCGCGCGCTTCATTCAACCAAATTGTAGTAACGCTAGGGTGACCATTTATGAGTTGTTGAAAAGGAGGACACCTCAGCCCGGGGGGGGGGGGGGGGGGGTGCGCGCAATAGTAACACCGCGGACCTACGGCTGACGGGGGGGGGGGGCGCGCAATAGTAACACACCGCGGACCTACGACCGGCGGGGATGCGCGCGCGATCGTAACACACCACGGACCTATGACCGGCGGGCGGACCTATGACCGGTGGGGTTGTCTCAAAAAGGAGGACAAATACACGCTGGACAGGGCTTTGAAAAACCGGACAGTCCGGCCTAAAGCCGGACGAATGGCCACCCTAAACGCGCCACTTCACATTCTCAGTAACGGTAACGGCGTTGCAACGAGGGAAAAGTAATTAATTAGATTACTCGTTACTGAAAAAAGTAACGCCATTAGTAACGCCGTTATACTCTAACGCCATTATTACCAACACTGGCTATGAGTAACAGACCGCGGCTTTGAGTAACAGACCGCTGCTATGAGTAACAGACCGCTGCTATGCGTAACAGACCGCTGCTATGAGTAACAGACCGCTGCTATGCGTAACAGACCGCCGCTTTGAGTAACAGACCGCAGCTACTATGGACGCCATTCCCAACCGTAGACTCTAACATACTATTTTTTCTTTATTTGCAGAACCAAGAAATCATTTTTAAGTCAATGAAATCATTTTTTGTTGTTAAATTTTGTGTCCAATTATTGATTTCTTCTTTAGTACGTATAGCCGTGTAATAAATGGGACGTTATTGTGAAATAAAGCCCTTAAGGGTGATTCAAGACCCCTCTGCTTTATTTCGCTGCAATAATGACCGGCTCGGTCATTATTGCAGGGTCTTGAATTGCTGTACATTATCCCTTCCATGAGACCTGACAGGTGACTCAGGCCTCATACTGGCCTTGATTAGGCCAACCAGCGTTCCCCTAGCCACTAGCAGACATGACTGAGTGCAAACAACCAAAATCAGCAGCAGCTTGATGAAAAGTAGATATAATTAATAACAATATACCGAAAAAGTGGCCCTGATGAGGTTAACTTCGGTGCTCGGTTTGGTTGGTATTTATGGAAGACGTTTTGGGCTGTATGTCATTCAAATGGAAGGCAGCTTTCCAGTTTATTTTCGTAACTGAAGCCAAAGTTTTGCATGAATTTCTGTGTAACCTTTTAAGCAAACGGTCCAAGTCCATTTTTTAGTCATCAGTCGGGAACATTAACATTTTCCTAAAAGGTAATCTTTGTGTTGTGTTTATTTCCAACATGGGAGCAAGGGTATATCCACTAGTGCGGTGGAAACAGCTGTACCTTCTTCCATAAGAAGAACGTTTTGGCTGGCATTTGAAACCCAATCTGAGAGATGATTAATTATCTGAAGACACGTTTAACTATACCGTCGGCTTTGCATTGTTTAAAAGGGCATTTATCATGGTTTTGTGAGTTCTAAAGCAATGCCCCATTGGAACGAGCTGGAGCTCGCTGTAAAGCGAACGTATAAATCAAACTGTCTCCGTTGTGTAGTGATCCACAAAAATAAAGTCTGTGTGGCTCCAGTTCTTATGAAACGGTATATTTTTGGAGCTGGGAGTTCGGTGGTTTGAGCCTGAAGGAAAATAAGCACATCACAGCTGTGTGTGTGTGTGTGTGTGTTAAGAAGGAGGCGCGGTGGCCAAACTGCATTAGCGTTTAAGACCAACCAATATTCAGATTTCAGACGCAGTTTTGGATCGATGCGCTAGGCGGACAAACTGGCTCTGCTGTGGAACCGCCCACACACCGGTCTGTGGATAGCAAAGCTGATGTCTCCATGGGGCATCCTGTGTTACTTGGAGGTTGAAGTGTGTGTGTGTGTGTGTGTGTGCGGTGTCATTTGGACAAACCAAGCAGACGATGGCGATGCCTAGGGTAATACCTCAGTGCAGCAGTTAGTTTCTCAGTAGAGATGCGTTGGAATTTGAATTGAAAAATTTGGCTCAGATCAAATGCCTGCATTGCGGTGTGTGTGTGTGTGTGTGTGTGTGTGTGTGTGTGTGCGTGTGTTGATGAGCAGAAGACTTTGCCAAAAAATATGTCCAATCACCACGTCCCACTGGCAAATGGGTCGATACCCCGACGATACAACGACCAAACCAATCAATCAGGGTATTAAAGCAGAGCTTTTAAATCAACATCATTAAGCAGTCAAATTGCCCCTTCAAAGATGTCTGAGAGCATCCTCGTACGACGCAAGACGATCCTCTGTTTGCTCAGGTTTGTTTCACAAGATGATTAATTAAGCGGATTAGCATAATTAGCATGTCGGAGCTGTAAGGAAAATAAACCGCAGACCAACAGGCCCTCATTAGGGCTGTGAAGACGCGGACTGATTGCTAAAGCAGTGGTTTTGTCGCTAAACAGAGGCCACGATGTTCAGATTAGGTGTGTGTGTGTGTGTGTGTGTGTGTGTGTGTGTGTGTGTATTTCTGTCTGTATTCGTCTGCCTGTGTGTCTGTGTCTATCTGCAGTAGGTGTAGTAGATGTGTAGTATGCAGCGGTACATGGCGAAAATGCTTGGTTGTTACTGTAGACAATCTCTTCGTGGTTCATAAGAAGCGCGAGCAGGCGTTACTCTCGCACTCTTGAACATTATAAATATCCAGCTTTGCCGGTGCAGCAGTTCAAATCAAACGTGGGCGATTTTTACAGCGAAGAAAATAAGGTGAAACACAATTGAACAAACTCGACATAATTGCCTTCTGTTGAGTCTACCGGAATAAATTACCCGCATCCGTGTCTCCCATTGCAACCGGCGACGCCCCACACAAACGTGAACGATTCGCGTATCTCACATTGACCTCGTATCTCACATTGACCTCGTATCTCACATTGACCTCGTATCTCACATTGACCTGGAATCGCGTATCTTTTCCTCGCCAGAGTGGCTGCCGGGCCGCCGGTTCTGCGGCCAGCCAGACGAGAGCATAAACCGGGTCCAAAACCCGCGGCGCGTCCCGATCTTGTCACTCTAATGGCGCTAATTGAATCCTATCCCTGCGCCACTTTTCATCAGCGCCGAGCCCATGCTGGCGAACTGATTGGGATGTAATTTGCACAGCGAGCTTCAATCACGGGAGACAAACATTTCTCCCGCTCATTAAAGAGCACATTAGAGATGATCTTCTCCAGTGCCATGGCGTCGCCCGTCTCTAACGCGATTTCCAGAGAACAGTTTCCCCCCTGTGATCCCGGCGAGACTTGTTTCCTTCTTCCCCCTCAACCTCTCTCACGAGAGAGAGAGGGAGGGAGAGAGCGAGAGAGGGAGGGAGAGAGAGAGAGAGACTTTGATCTTGTCTCATTTCGATCTATACACTTCGGGGCTGAATTCATATCACAGGGATGACTATTTTTGGAACAAAGCTGTCGACACGCTGAACAAGAGGGAAAGAAAAGCTTGCTTCTTTTACTACCCTGCCTTCATCCACCATCACCCCCCCCCCCCACACACACACACACACACACACACACACACACACACGCGCACACACACACACACGTGTATTCCCTCTGAATTTGTCATCATTAGGAGCGAGAGATCGGCCCGTCGGCGGATGCCGTTTTAATGACATAGACCGACACCGGCGGTGATCATGTATGTGTACAGTCCACTTTGAACACAACGCGGGTAAAACGGCGACTTCAAGGAAGGAAGAGGTTTAAAAAAAAAAAAAAAATCCCTTGACATTTTCATCTCTGAATCCGGTTTGAAAGAAGTACTCTTCTTGCTTTTAGGCGTTCGTATTGAGAGCGGTCGCCCGCGGCTATCGGTGGACAGGACATCAAACCGGGAGGGATAACATCTAAGAAAATGTCCTATTCAATTCGGCCCGGCGCCGACTGCTGCGCTGTCCTCACACAACGCAGCCGCGGTGTTGCCAGCGTAATTATACGGGTGGTTTCGTGCCAACGGGGGTGTAACGTCATTTTGGGGGTGGCCAGTAATGATACCTTCAAATTCTTCCGCTGACAGCCAAGATTTACGAAGCTGTAAATTCTCAGTTGCAGTTTAGTCGAACTGTGTGTTTAACTTGGCTAATGCGGTAGCTGTGGGGGCCGTCTAAATCTTAAACGTATCACATAACATCGCCCAGGGCAGAAATAGGCTACAGCACTCACTGTCTTGTGAGTCCCTCTCCCAAACACATTGGCTTTGATCCAAAGCCACTTTAGGGGTTAGGCGTCTTGGCTTGTCAAAGATGCATACAGGTAGGCTGCAAACCTTTTTTCCCTGGTCCAATGGTTAACAAGATGCAATAAAAACAACTGGAAAAACCGTTTGGCCGCATGAACTGAAATGGCCAGATCACTTCTGTTTATTTGGTCTGTACCGGTGCTTGTGTTTGCTTTGCGATACTGAGTCATGGAGCCTATCTGTGACCGACTGTGGTTAGGAATTATTATTTAACATCGCGGAGGCTGTGATTAGTCATAGTTCACCGTTCGTTTGAAAGAGGGCAATAAATATCAGCTTTCAAGAATTAGCTGTGTGATAACAACCTCCAGGCTGTGTGCGCAGATTCCTGGAGAACAGAGTAATCTCTTTAACCTCGCCTTCTGTGATCCACGCCGAGATGTAGTACATTATCCCGACAAAAAAGTCTGGCTTTTCGTGAACTGGTTCAGTGTTGAGGTAATGCATAACAGCCGTTTTCTCTGCTCCGTTTCCACAGTTTCAGTTACGATTATTATTTGGCAGCTACAGTCATATTTCTACGGTCACATGCTCCGGTCGTATATCTAGTCATGCTACAGTCATATGCTATAAATTCATAACTCTACAGCCATAGTTACTTACCTTCGACAAAATGCAATCACATCACTTGCGTCGTAAGTACAATCTCCTAAACAGTCAAATTATCTTTAAGGCGTTTAACATATTGTTCCACCGTAAGGAGAACAATATGTTATATATGCTACTGAACTGCAACACAAATCAAACCAGAAGCCCTTCTCCAATACAGACGTCTGGATAATTCACACACTATATTCGGTCACGCACGGCTGACGCACGTAACATGACGACCCTAATAATTATAATCATTTGTATTTCTTTTGCGTTTAAGTGTTGACCTTTTTTTTAATGCAACATATTCACAGCGGTTGCTCGCCGAGAAAGTGGGTACCGCTGTTCCCTTCGGATTAACATGCAGCAGGAACACTGTTGGCATTTTTAAAACCCGCCTGCACCCTGGTCCGCATGGCGCCGCCTTCTCCTGCGCCATTTTTTTTTTTCCCCCTTGTTTTTTTTTCTTCCATGAATGCCCTTTTCAAAAAAGCCAGCAAACATGCCAGCAGAAAGGTCAGCGAGCTCTGAATAACATTAGTGATCCTCTGTGCTTCCTCCCCTCTCCGCCTTTTATCTCCACGCTCTCTCTCTCCCGAGCGGCGTTCACCTGAGACGCATTAAGGCCACGCGGAGCGCTTGACCCCGGCGCGCACCGCCGCGTGACAACGCGGTACAGACCAAAAAAATACAGCGACACCCGACCGAGCGACGCCCGCGGTGTCTTAACGCGCCACAGTCTGACCGACGACGGAGCAGCTGGCTCGCAATGTGTTAAATGATCACGCCTGACTGAGATTCACCCCTGCAGCCTTTGGGGTATGGGAGAGGCGGAGAGCGGGGGGGGGGGGGGGGGGGGGGGGGGGGGATTTATGATCAAGGCAGTGCTGGGAGCCTCGACCTGAATCAATATTTGGGTCCCCGCTACTCACATGGTGGCACTGTTGCACCACCTGTTAAACTCCGCCGTTCTCTCCTCTCCTCCTTCCTCTCCTCATCAATCTCCTCCTCCCTCCCCCCCCTCCTCCACGGCTGATCTGCCCTTGCCTGTGTGCCTCCGCAGAGTCACTAGGCAAGGCCTCCTTTTCTGCCTCCCCTCTTCCCTCCTCCTCCTCCTCCTCCTCCTCCTCCTCCTCCTCCTCCTCCTCCTCCTCCTCCTCCTCCTCCTCCATCTCCCTGTCTCCTCCTGCTGATAGTGGCCGCCGACATCCTCCCACGCATGGCAATGAGCTGTGGGCAGCACACCCACATCTCTTTGTCTCCCCAGAATGTGTTAGATCCACATTTTCGGCCTCGTACGTACACACACATCATTGTACCCTATCCTTCATCGGTCGGTTTCCATTTCGTGAACCTCTTTTCCTCAGGTTTCTCTCGTATTCTCCCCCGCCACACCGTGCGGGTTTATTAGCTCACCGACCGCGGAGGGGGAGAGTACGAAGCGGTCGGATGCTACAGGTCGGACACTGCAGCAGCAGTAGATAAAATGTGGGGCGTTGAAATGTGAAATGGTTCCCCGGTCGTGTTGCCTCGTCTCCCTCTCCATCTCCCTTCTCCCTGCTATCTCCCCCCCCCCCCCCTCCCCCCTCTCTATCAATCCCTCCCTATCTCTCCCCCCTCTTAATCTCTCTCTGCCTTTATCTCTCTCCTGCATCCCTCTCATCCCGTTCCCCTCTCTCTCTCTCTCTCTCTCTCTGGTATTAAGCTAATATCCATTCCAATAGACTGAGGAAGTAACCATGAAGACTTCTGCAGACCATCAGCAGTGGCAGAAGAAGTGAAAACATGTACCTATTTTCCCATCATTTTGGGTCTCGGGGACTAAAGCGGAAGCGTGTTTTTGCAATTGGTCCAGTATTGAGCGAGAGGGCTTCATCCGTCAGCTGCGAAACCGGGTAGCAATGTAAAACTAGGGCATTAGCGCCCCGTCAATGTACGTCTCTGGGTAAGATTGTATAATTGTCCGATATTATATATAGGCTATTGATATCACATTCCACAGATGCTACGTGAATAATGGTAGGAAATATAAGTGTCTGACAACATTATGGAAAGGATCCCTATAGAGAAATAAAACATTTGTCTTTACCTTTTGCTTGATCCGACCTGTTTGCTTAACCGAGTCTCGCCAAGGAGAAGTCTCACTCTGAATAACAACCTGAGCCTGTCAGTGGCAAACCAGACACTTTTAGAGGACATATATATATATATATATATATATATATATATATATTGACGGGGCGTTAATGCCCTATAGTTTTACATTGCTGCCCATTTCGCTGCTGATGGCTGAAGCCCTCTCATTCAATACCGGACCAATTCAAAATCTAAAATTGTTGTAATGTCCGTGTTAGTCCCTAATGAGACCCAAAATTATGGGTTTATCCGTTATCCATCAAATAAAAGTACGAAGGTATACTTAAAGTACCAAAAGTACTCATTATGCAGAATGGCCCATTACAGAATAATATATACTATTGGATTATATTTATTGATGCATTGATGAGCTGGTAAAGGTGGAGCTAATTTTATTTCATATATATTTTATATCAGCCTAGTACTTTGCATACTGCTGGGTAGCTTGTGCATTTCGTTTATTATTCATTATCATTTATTTATTGATTATATTTTGTATTGATAATCTGAATCTGCAAAGTACTGGTAACTAAAGCTATCAGATAAATGTAGTGGAGTATAAAGTACAATATTTGCCTCTAAGATGTAGTAGAATAGAAGTATAAGGTAGCAGAAAATTCTTAAGTAAAGTACAAGTACCTCAGATTTGTACTGAAGTACAGTAATTGAGTTAATGTACTAAATTACTTTCAATCAGTCAGCGTTGCCCATGTTGGGGATTTTCATCTGATTTTACATCTTGATAGCTTAAGTGTGTTTTGTTTTCCATTATGTGCAAAGTCTGAAGGTCTGTCTGTGTGTGTGTGTGTGTGTGTGTGTGTGTCTCTCTCTCTCTCTCTTTCTTTTCTCCTCTCCCTCCCTCCCTCCCTCCCTCCTCACAGCAGTCATCTGAGGACACCAGCAGTGTGGGCAGCGTTGGTTAGGTGATTTTATTAAACAGACTGTGCTGCTGCAGACGGCACATACATTTATTTGGCCGTTGCCAGAGGAAGAGAGACAAATATATTTCGGTGGAGGGGAGGAAGAAGAATAGAGATCGTTGTGCGAAACTTACCATGAAGTCCTTGGCAATAAAATATACGATCCGTCCCGTCTTGAATTCCTCCTCCGATGCCGGCCTCATGAATACGTAATTTAATTCATACCTCGCAAAGTCCTTAGATATCATCCTAGTCTGCGCGCTCTTGCATTTTTGATGCGCAGTGAGAATGTAATATTGCACAACGCATGAATACGAGGAAGTAGAAAGATAACGGGCGTAAGGATGTTTGGGACGTAAACAAGGCGGGTCGTCAAACAGGCAGCGGACCAGAAAGACGTAATCATTCATGGCCCGCCAGCCCTGTAAGCATGCTGTTTGTCTGGCTCCGAAAACCACGTGGCACCAGAAGCCCTGTCAGATAACGCCGTACAAAGGCATTCATGAAGGGAAAAACTAGAAGGGGAAATCATGGCGGTCGCAGGATATTGGAACAGATTTGTGGTTTTATGGTCTTCTTTTCCATATTTAAATCTCGTTCTGTCGAAGATAGACTTTGAGCGGTATCCGTCCAAACAATGATGTATGCCTTCCGGGAAGTAGGAGGGAAAACTCTTCCCTTTGCTCTTAGGTTTTTCGCCGTCTCTCCCTCCTCCTGCAAGCCGGGCTGCACTGAAAACCCAGCGATCGATGGCGGGGGGTTTAAAGATGGACAGTTTCAAGCAAAGCTTAGATCAGGCAGTCCATCCGCACTGAGCGCCCGGATTTAATGGTTGTTTATCCAAGCCGAAGCGAGGAGCTGACAGACGGGTACCTAGTGATGAACTGGAATGGGAGAAACTGATAGCCAAGCCGCCCCCAGCGCCTCGGGGCTCTCCTTTCCTTTCCTCTCTCCTCACGGTCTTCCTACCTTGATAACCCTCGTCATGGAGGGAGGGAGGGAGGGATGGAGGGGGACTTCGCTGACATTCCTGCGGTGAGAGGTAACTTCTGGATTTCATTTGTTCATGACCACACGGTCGAGGGCACTCGCGGACAAACACACATGGTTAGGGTTAGCCATTCCAAGAGGGCCATGTAATCCAGGCAGACCCCCCCCCCCCTTTTATAAAGCGCTGGCTCGCTTTGTCGTCTTCCCCTCCTCCCGACAAGCGGAAAATTGGGTGAATTCAATCAAGGTCCATTGCAGTGATCTCACTGCAATGGAGAATTAGCATTCAGGGGTTGGGGGAGAGTGAAGTTGACCCCTGTTGACGATGGTCATGCGTCCGATTCGCCTCGCGTTTGGTTTTTCAAGAAACCCCCCCCTGGAAACCTTGGAGCACCGCCTGGAATATAATGACCTGTCCAAGCTGAGCACTACAGACATTAGGATTTAATCCCGCTCTATTGCAGAATGGGCTGGGGTGTCCATTATAAAGAGTGACTCTACCATATCAGCAGTACATTTACAGATTTCATGCTTGCAGCCCTTGGGTTCCCCAGCGACCGCCGGTTGACAGGTTGCTCTTTAGCCATGAACTGTGAACACTCCCCTTGCTCGCTGGCACTTTGTAATTGGCCTTAAGCGGTATAGTGACACTCAATATAATGTGATCCAATATTCACAGAGAACTAATTAATGTTATGCTCTCTTGGTCTCGCCTTGCCAAAGGTTTTATTGAACCGTTGTGCAAAATCAGGATTCACCCCGTCAACATTTGGCTTTTGCTCATCCCCAGTCAAGGGTTCAGTCTTGCTGTACTTGAATTGTTTCAGTTATATAATGTTGAAAAAGAATCGATATATAATTACCACTTTCAGACTTCAGCTTAACGCTGCATGTATTATTCAATTCGCTCAACGTTTGGTTTTTGGTCGATGCGCTTTGCTCTCCGTGGCGGTTTTGAAATGTTGATGGTTCTCCAGATGTAGACCAGCTATTAGCTTGTTCTGCATTTTGATCGCTTGCCCGGGTCGCTTACCTCCCACTTAATCCTCCCCAATTAAGCGTGCGAAGGTGGAGTGGAAGCTAATAGACCTCGGCGTCCCGCACCACAGGAGTAGCTCATCTGCCTCGTAAAAGGTATAGCCCGTAAAGAAGTAAGACCCGTGCGCTCCCCTAGGCGTTATACAGCCCAAAGCATTTTATTATCTGGCGCATAATATCTAACAGCTGTTGTTTTCAAAACACATTTTTACAGTGGGGGTCGATAATCATCACGTTGTGCTCAATTTTCACTCAAAATTAGACGCCCTGTTTGAGTATGTGCGCGGAGGCGAGCAGATTTTAGTGCACGTCTGTACGTTTTGCAGGTGTGGGAGGATGACTGTCTGCGTGTGTGTAGTTCGGATGAGGCGAACAGTCAGTGTAGTAAGTCATTGAGGGACGTATCTCCTATTAGCAGGCGGGCAAATAACGATTGCACTCGTGAATATCAAGTACCACCGAACACGGCACATTGTGTTTTTTAAAGGCCGGCAGACACGGGACGAAATGTTCCCCTCGGCTGCTCTGCATGTCTTTGTTTGTAGCAGGTTTGTTTGTCTGTCAGCGTCCCTCCTTGTTCGCCCTCTCTCTCTCTCTCTCTCTGTCTCCCCACCCTTCTTGTTTGTTTTTCCTGCCCAATTCCTTCCTCCCCTCGTCCTCCAACTGCACAGTGGTTTGTCCAGGAAACCCATTTTCTGCGGGACACGGTGGTTTCATTAGACCAAAGGAAGACTTTTCCCCAACCTAATCCCTCCAAGGGACCTCCAAACAGACACACACACACACACACACACACACACACACACACAGGCTCACATTACGTCCTGCATGGTGCTCAGAAGGCAGACTCTGCCTCTGATGGCACCCATTCCTCTGTTCCTGCCAAGTCTTTCAAGTCTCTCGGGCATTAAGCTGATATCCATTCCAATGGGCTGAGGGAGAAGGCATGGGGTCCGACTTCTGTGGCAAACGGTCGGTCAGCGTCGATCACGTTGGGGATTTGTATCCAATCGTACACCTTGATGGCGTCTGTGTGCATTTTGTTTTCCATAATGTGCGAAGCCCTGAAACTGTTTATTAGCACCCTATTATTTATTGTGATTGCGATTTAACAATATTTGTTTTCTCGTTATGACATCCGTAAAATACGAACATAATGCGTAAAAGGTGTTTAAGACTTATGTTTAAGAAAATAAAAAATAAAATCACTGGTACAATTATGGATTTACCAAAGGTGTAGTATCTAAAGTAATCAAAAAAAACAAATGTTCTGAGACTGTCCTTCTGGTATAATCATAGATTTCATTTTATTATTTTAACAATTGCTCCTGTAGACAAACTGTAGTCAAAATCTCAGGAAACTCATTTCATGGTGATAAATGGTGTCAGCAGCAGGATAGTTTGTGAAGAGGAATGGGAGAGCTAATGAGAGAGCTAATGGGAAGACGTGCAAAAGTCTATTAATAATCCTTCTCCTGTTATATAAATGTGTAGATATGGAAATCACGGTTAAATTAGACATAATGCCCCCCACCCCTCGAAATCCTTCCCTTTCTCATTTTTCCATCCCGTTAAAATTTGTCATTCTCCATGGAGAGGGGTGCAAAAGGCAAGTGAGCAAATGTCTCGCTTTAAAACCCGTCATTGCAGAAGTCCTATTTCATGATATTGTGACTTGTGTATATCAGCACAGCATTTTCTCACTGTCCGTGTGCAAAAGATGTCCTTTGTTAGAGACGACGGAGCGATCAACAAACCCGCTGACCTCTGAAGCTGTGTATTTTATAGTCTGAGTCTGAGCTTGTTTTGAAATAAGCCTAAAGCCCACTGTGTCCCCATTTGTCCTGTTGGTCTGGAATTGAAAGTTTGAAAGTTTGCATGAGAAAGGGAAGGGTGCTCACCCGGACCGTCAAGCATTGGACTGAGTTACTCTGCATTGTATAGAGAGATAGATGGATGGATAGATAGATGAATAGATAGAGATTAGGGCTGGGCAATATATCAATATTATATCGATATCGTGATACGAGTCTAGATATCGTCTTAGATTTTAGAGAAAACACTTCACACAGGAGTATACAAAAATAGGCTTTACCATGTGGTTATTTTGTATAGACTATTTATTTATTGAATTAACATTCATGATATATATGATCAAGATATAAGTTACCTATATCGGGATAGAAGATTTTAGCCATATCGCCCAGCCCTAATAGATATTATAACAGTGTACTGCAAAGTGATTGGGGGGTGTATTGATATGTTATGTGGATATTAGAGGCCTAGCCCCTTTTACAAAGTCTCTACGTGCACTAGTTTGGAACAAGATATGTGATTCCACAGACGGAAATGCATTCAAACCACTTATGATGTGAACATCTGTTGTTTGACGGATAGCCAGAGACGTACAGTATTGCAGAATAACTGGGACTGACCTGGTTACTAGGCTTAGGTGATTGTCTTGGTGCTGTGGGCGGGCTGTAAACACTGCAGCGACTCCACAGCGCCAGCCAAGCATTTGATTAGAATTGTCAGATATGATCGCTGTTTGGAAAATATAGGAAAATGGAAACCATACCAGAATGATCTGTTGTTGTCCCGCATTAGGCCAGTGTATGCACAGGGTATGTAACTAAATCAATAGAATTATAGTTTTATTAGGATTGCATGGTTTCTTTTTATATCCACGGCTGAGCCGGTGTTGGTCTTGTGTTTACGCTTTTGTCCAGATTCTTGTCAGAACATGTTTAGGTTTGAAATATTGTTTTTACGTTCCTCCACCAGAGTCCACCAAATGTCCCTTTGTGCATTGAGATTGGCACATTCCTTCCCCCTCAAAATATGTTTTGATCTCCGACTAACGAACCACCAACAGAAACAGCGCACGGCGGTGGCCTTCAAGAGTATCTGTTATCTGTTTTCGCGTGAAAAACATGTTTTTCTTATCAACCGGTTTTGCATATCTGACTGAAGTCTTAGGCCAATTCTCTGAGCGCCAGCGATCAGGCCAACCCCACTTGCCATCCCCAATCTTCTTCAATGGACGGGGTCAAATCTGACCATCTTGGTTCATATATGGTAATACATTTCAAAGACGACCACTGAATAAATAACATCTTGGACACATTTCCCTGTTTTTTTTCCTCGCAGCCCTAATGGTTCCCCTCAGATACACATGTACTTGTGAAGAAAACACACATGGCTAGGAGAAAAATAATCCTAGGGGACCTTTTAACACGTAATAGTCTTCTCCTATCATATGGGAGTGATTGTACGAGTGGTCTCTCTCCCTGTAACTATGTTGAAGTCCTAGCGTCAGCTGGCCAGGTCATTTCCACAGACGGCTCTCTTTTGAGGCTTTCTTTCTTCGTACTGTTTCGAGAAATTGGATCAGGTGCCTTAAAACACCACTCCAGTCTGTGGCGCTTGTGCGACCTGCCGAAAAAGACAGCTTGACGCCCCCCCCCACCACCACCACCACCACCACCACACACACACAGCACAGATATAAAGCACATACAAGCCTATTACATTACCTTCATACCCTACAGTTAACCACCCACTGGCTGAAGTGCTCCTGGAGAAGAAGGAGAAGAAGAAGATGACTTTGTTTGAGTCGGAGTCAGTGATCCAGGGAGCATTTTATTTGCTCTTCTCTCAGCGGTCGGGTGGGCTGGGGTCAAGCTACTCGAAACGACGAGTGGCACCTACTTCTCTGCCTCTTTTTTTCCCCCGGCGTTCGGCGTGTGCGAGGTCGATGGGCCCTCCGCTCTCCCCCGCTCATTAGTGACCGACCTTTCGGGGATTAAATGACGACGAGGATCATAACAAGCAAGTGTACGGTTCTTTTTCCTTTCGCTGTTTAATTTCCCTTCTCACAGCGTACCGCCCTTCAATTGCCTCGCCTACTCCTGTGTGGGAAGTGCGGCGCACCGTCTCATGTTGCAGATGCAAATGTCGTTCACATCCCACGCACGCACGCACGCACGCACTCGATGTCTTTACTGTGGACTGGCTTTAATGTAGACCCAATCAAAGGTTATTCGGTACACAATTCTTGTTGACAATTCTGCTGATAATTAATGTTTATTTCAGTTTCATAAGGACACCATTATCTGACGATAAAAAACAGCTTGCTTTAACACCTGTTGTAAATTACACACGTTTTGCCCGTAAGCAGCTGCTTCTGCTACAGCAGACAAAACAGAAAAGATATCCATGGGTAGAGAGATGGAGACGGACAGAGAGAGAGCATGAGTTAGCCCTACTTAATGGCTTTGACCTGAGACACCTGGCCAGATTAGGGGGGGGGGGCAGAGAGGGAGAGAGAGAGAGAGAGAGAGCAAATATGAGTGGGGGGGGGGCTGAGAGAAAGGGAAAACAAGCGATATCTCCTGGCCCCTGTCGGACGTGGGCAATGGATAAGATGGAGTAGATGAAAAGGAGAGGATCCTCCCACCACCACCATCACCACCACCCTCAGAGTCTATGACCTGGGTTAATGGGAGTCAGTAAGGGGGTGGAGGTCGGGGTGGTGGTGGTGGTGGTGGTGGTGGGGGGTTGGAGCAGGTGTCTAGGTCCTCCACATTGGTCATCTCGGGTTGATACGCAGCGGAACAAATGGGCTGCGAAGGTCGACTCACCTTCATCACATGCCCACTGCAGCCAGCCTGGCAGGCAGAGGAGGGGGAGTGGTGGTGGTGGTGAGAGAGGGAGGAACAGAGATAAGAGCAACACACACACACACAAACACACACACACTGATCAAAGATATTCCTTTCCCAGTGGCTTAGAGTGACCTCACAAGTTTAACTACGTGTATTCTTTTGTTTTTTTCGCGCTTTTATTTTGTTAGGTCAAATTCGGAAACGTGCGTGCATGCGGCACCCCTGCATGCACACGCTAAACTGAACCGCTGCCTCTTTCACGGAAGGGGAAAAAGCGCTTTGGGTGGAACGAAGTGGTGTAATTGGAGTTAGCTCTTGGTTTGCTCTGGACGTCTACCAAGAAATCAGACCTCAATTTCCCCTTCTCTCTCTCTCGCTGTCCAATGCCCCAGCTAGCTCACAGGGGCCACGGCTCTTTCTCTGCGCTTTACTTCATTTATTTTTATTTTTTTCACACACCGGGTATGTCGACACATTCCTTTCCCTGTCGTGTGTCATTAAGGAAACAATTACTCTGCTCCCACATACCAATTCTCCGGGATCCACAGGCCCGCACTTTACACGCCGCCGCCGCGGGACAGCCCCATGCCAAGCTCTGTACGCCCCCCCCCCCCCCCCCCCCCCCCCCCGCTGACACCATGACCTCAGCCGGCAGGCATGCTGCGTCAGGCCTCTCCGTCGTCGCCGCCTCTCAACGCGTGACTGAACAACACAGCAGAGAAGCATGACGGATGATGATACATGTGTGTGTGTGTGTATATATACGCCTTGTGTCTTGGTGATGGGTGCAGCAGCTGTAGATATCCATAGGTTTCTATATTGTCATTCAGAGGCGTCGGTCGTCTATTAAAAAGTACGATGAAACGGCAAAAGACAGCCCTAAGTCTCCGAAATATCAGGTTCCTCGAGTCGTCCCGGCGATATTTTAACCGCGCTGAATTTGATATACTGTCTTTTACCCGTTGAACCCTGGTTAAAATGCCGCTTAAAATACCACTTTCGGATCTCATTTCAACCACTGATGTGAAAGAGGTCTGGTCACTCAGTGCAGGGGCTCGTATCATAACCACAACTTTACTGCTCTAATCTTCTCATTTGGGCTAGTATGCGTACCAGCTTACACTTACAGCTACAGACCTATTACCTGACTACTGGCACTTTCATGATTTAAAATTAAATGGGTAATCAATCCGTTACATTGGTTTCTTTAGTATGGGCTTCCTCTTGCGTCTCCTGTCATACCTATTATATGGCATTATTATTATTATTGGTATAGCATTGCCCTGTTTTTGTTGGCTGCTAATCCGGGAGACACACATTTATATGAAGGAATGATGCAAGTCGCTGAAAAAGTCACCCATCTCTCAGCCAACCAACCAATAAACACTCTCACTCACTCACTCTCACACACACACACACACACACACACACACACACACACACACACAGGGTGGCTCTCTCAGTGGTGCAGGTTTTCACACAGGGATGCCCTGCTGCTGGGTTCAGCAGCCAGGCAACTCCCCTGGGGACAGGTGACAGCGTAGCACCATGCTCTGTGGGGCTTGTACATCAGAATGCATCATGGGATTTTTTCTTGGCGATACTCTGCCACATTGAGAGGACTCAAGGGAGTCGCAGTACTGTACAATCCTAAATCAACGTAAATATACCGTGACCTAGGCTAATGAACACGTCGTTTTGCCACGTCGCACTTGAGTTTCAAACACGTCTCCCCATAATGACAAATCATCTCACGATGAATTACTAAACAATGACCAAAAAAAAACATGTCTACTAACATAAAAACAAACATCCCGGTCATTGCGATGTGGCGTGGCGATGTACAAGCCCTGTTAGCGATCCGCCCTAGCCATCGCCTCCGGGGCTAGGGAGGAGATAATGATGAGAGAGAAGGACATGGAGGATCGGATAAGAGAATTAACAGGAACAGCTTATCAGAGCCCTACTCATTTTGGTGTCTGGGGTAAACCTCTTACGATCTCTCTCTCTGTTGCTCTTCTGTGCTGTGCTCTCTTTCGCTGCTGCTCTCTCTGAATTGAATTGAAAGGGCTCGGTTGACATGGGGAAATGAACACTTGCATCGCCAAAGCACGAGAAGACGTAAAGGAGACGAAAATAACATGAAACATTTGAACGTCTCCCAAAAAAAAAAATGATAGTACTCGAGTCAGAGTGCCTGAAATGACACGAATGTACAAACATTGTAGTTAGGTTTGTCAATTGAAAAGCACAACAAGCCCCTCTCTGTCTCTCTCTCGGTAGCCTAGCAGCGGCGCGGCGTTTACTGTCATCACCCCCCCCCCCCCCCCCCCAAGGCTCCGGTGCCTCTGGCTGACATGGAGCTCCTTTTTAACCATGCTGGTTAATTAATGGGCCAGGGCCTGTTCTGCACAGCCAATGCTCTTGACCCCTAGAACAACAAGTTGATGATAATTGGTTGATGCCCCCCCACCCCCACACACCCCCCCGCCCCGGTGCATGCACAAAGCTGATATCGGGTCGGAAGTGAACCAAACATTGGCTTTTGTTTACAGCGCTGGATAAACGAAGGCTAATGAATGTTGCCTTAGATGGGAGAAAAAAAAAACAGAAAAAAACTTGGCCGTGAGTTTGCACGTCGGGTCCAACTCCAGGGACATCGTTGGCATTTGGAATTAAGCTAAATTCAATCCCGTTTCCCACTAAAGCTAATAATGCGCCGCAGTGAATTCGCTGCCAAGGTTCAGCGGGTACAGCGGCCCCACTCAGGGCTTAGAGGGGTGGCAAATGAGGCCCCACTCTGTCAACTCCTGTGAATAGAGCCGGCAGTGCCTTGTTCTAACCTCGCCTTGACGGTAATGCCTGGCATCAGGGGTTGCTGGCTTCAGCCTCCTCTTCCTCCTCCTCCTCCATCTGGCCTGCAGGGTATGGGCTCCCACAACAGGGCTTAGGGGGCCCTCCTGCCTATCCCTGCAGCGAGAGAGAGAGAGAGAGTTGATCTTATCCTCTCTAAACTAAAGGCTCATCAGATAAGATGCAGGCACCGGAGAGTTTCTCCTGGGGGATTTTTTTTAAAACTTTCATACGCTTTTTTTGTATCATCACATTTTCTCTTTCTTTCTCGGTGTGTCTCTCTTTTTGTGCCTTTCCTTCTCCTTCTCTCTCTCTCGTGTCTCGCCCTTGCTCTCTCTCTCTCTCTCTCTCTCTCTCTCTCCTTCGTTCTTGGTCTGTCACATCCTCGCTCTCTTGTGTTTGTTGTCTCTCTCTCTCTCTGCCTTCCTGCCTGGTCTCTCGCTGTACTTGTCTGAGGCAGAGTGCCATTGAGTCCCTGGGGTCTGTGGTGGATGCAATTCTCAGCAGCTCAGAGTAAAGTTTTGATTTAAGATTGCGTGCCTTTGGTGCCACAGTGAGCTCAGTTCATACTTAAAGGGAATGTTTCCTGGCTGGATGTCGGGCTCCCGAGAGAGAGGTTACAGCCCATTGATTATGTCATGATCAGAAATAGCAGCGAGGCTCTGTGACCGTTTTGTTCTTTACGTTCGCAGCATGTTGGCATAATGAAGTAAAACTTTAACTTGTGTTCGAGAAAGCCTTGGGGATTTGGCCAGGCCTGCGTTTGAGTTTTTGTGAAGTGAGCTTTAGAAAATAAAAGGGTAGAGCTGCTAAATCATAAAACGTCTCAGACACGTTGGTACCGCAAAATTTTGGCTTTTGAAAGTATTTTCCGGAGCCAAAAGACTGATTTCACAGATTGCATTTTAAGAATCTTTACACTTCATAATTTCTGTGCATTCCTTGTTTGCTTGTCGTTTATACCCGATTGTAGCATCTATGTGAACAACATACAAACAAATACACATCCAAGATAGTGGTATTTACGGGGGGAGAGTAGCTCAAAACATAAAGGAGCAATCAAAATGTCTCTAGCTTGAAACCCCCTTTACCATGGTCCCTCTGGCATTGACTGTTAAGGTGTCCTTGAGCGAGACGTTTAAACTCAATGACCAGAAGAAATTGGTGACCACGAGGCAGCAGTGTTTGCCATGTTATGAGTGTGTGCCCTACAAAGTAACTAGTGAAATGCTGTGAAAATGTCCATTAAGAAGAACAACACACAAAACTGTGTGTACCAGATCACAGTACATGCAGTACATGGTTTCATGGAAGGAGAATGACTTTCTGGTCTTTCTGGAGACAGAGGGTCCCTACGCTGACCAGAACCATCCCAAGGACCAGAACAGATTCCTTTGAAACCAGAACCATTTGAACCATTTCCTGGAGACAAGCCAGGTTTATTTTAAGAGCTTTTGGCTTACTGCACCGTCAAAAAAGGCACAACCCACCCAAAAGGTTGTGCGGTAGTAAATCGATGTAAGACCCTGTGCGTGCCCACTAGCATGTGTAAGGGGATTTGTAGGTACGGGCCAAAACACCGGGGCAGGCACTTTGTCGTATGTTGCGACCATTTGTTTTAGCGCAAAATACCTAAATGCTGAACCACTCAAATCAGGGAGGAGTTGGGGGTGACAAATAGGAGAAGGCCCTGTCACAGGTTGGGTTATTTTCCCAGCCAAATAACTAAAATGACTCTGCACCCGATGTGTTGAAAGAAGGGGAGGGTGCCAATAGGGCAACAGCGGTGACTCACTTCAGCGCGAGCTCACCTGTTACTGTGCAGTCACGTACCAGCATTAAACACAAGGCCACACGAAGAAGGCAGTGGGGTTGAACCTGTAAGGGTTGTAATGTATATTTAAAACCGGTTCGGTGAAATAAAAAAATTGAAAGGATATTTTGTATTGGTGCTGAAAAATGTAATGGACCAACAAAACAAAGATGGGAGAGACAAGACAACATCCGAGATTTATAAATGTCATAATGCACGCATGGGTGATTCAGGAATGTGTACTCGTAAGTCTTTTTTTCCGTACTGCAGGTGAAATACATTTTCAAAACCACTAGGTTGTAGTCAATTGCGTTTATGTTATACGAACATTTGTCACATCCACACCTTCGAATTTTGCTTTGAACTATCAAAAACGTTTCCTCTTAAGTAGTTTGTAGAGGTCTTGCCTACTTCAGAGACACACGGCAGCATCAGAGTGCAGCGCCGTGCCTGGTGCTGTCTAGAACGGGCTTAAATAGCAGGGTATGTAATCTCCCCCTTTTTTCACATTTACCACAGCTTTCAGGATGGATGCAAGCATTAGCGTATCAAAAATGCATCGTCGACAGTTACAGACTGGCAAGCTGCGTGTCTCCTCCCACCAATCAGCGGCGATCAGGGTGATATGACAAGCGTGACTACAAAAGTACCTCACACAAAAACATCTGCCAGGCTGAATGACGAGCTAAACTTGGCCAGGATGAAAGTACAATTCACACAACTGTTTTTTTTTTCTGGGTTGAAAGGGAATCAACAAGTGATTGAAGCACCGACTGACAGAAGATGTGGCTGATGAGGAGGAGGCGTGCGGTGAAGGCTGTCAGAGCTTCAGAGGGAATCGTGTTATGTAAAACTGTGGCGTCATGTGAAGTCCACTCCAAGGCAGGAATTCATGTTTGAGGATACAGAGGAGCACATTATTGTGTGTATTAGACTTGTAAAGTTACAAGGCAAATCTTGGCAAGTTTTAGCTAAGTAGTAACTACTTCTTATCAATATGTTCTTTTATCGTTACTGAAACTTCCCTTGCAGTAATATTTTTACGTGTCATTTGTAAAGACAGTGTTTAATGGCTGTCTGTGAAAAATGACTCGGCATCTTTAAATCATAAGTTACTACAACTCTAATTTCTATTTCTAACCGCTCGTTCTTACTCTCTTCAGGTGACAAATAAGGAAATAGCTGTATAATCATCAATCTTTTTCCATAACTTTGCGGCCAATATTTAGAGCTGCATTTTGGAAGATATTCTTAGTCTCCTGAGAAAAATAACTTGTTGGCAAGTACACGTCCATTACTTACAGTGGATTCCCGTGAATATCTCCATGCAGGGGGGTGATGGAAAAAAACTGGCGAACTTTCCACCAAGGTGAAACAGTGCATTGAGCCGCGTTGACCAAGAGAGCATCGCAGCATGATCAATTAGCATGTCTTTGACCTTAGCAGGTAGGGTAGCAGGCTCGTCTCTAATGAAGCCGTCGGAAAAGGTTCTGCTCTGGCTCTGATGCTGATGGAGACACCTGGCCTCTCCAGCTGCCCCTCTCGGCATGCATGCACCGGGTAAGGCTTCCTTTCCCTCTGCCAGCTGCCCAAAGACATGCCTTGAACCGTAGGCGGCTAGGTCAATACGGGAGGGCTTCTGCTGCACAGCGAGTTGTCACAATATTTACAGGTTCGATATTTACCCAGCTGTTATGGTGCATAGTGATGGATTTAACACAGAGACGACCAGCCAATAGGGACAGGATGGTCTCGTGGTTTCGGGTGTTCGACTCCCAGCTGAAAGGCTCTACACTCGAACCCTAAGGTAGTCTACCTGTAGGCATCCTTGAGCAAGATGCCTAACCTGAATGCATTGTGAGTTGCTTTGGCATCTGCTAAATTCCTTAATAGTAAACTAAATAAAAATGGACTTAATAGACATCCACACTTCTGAATACTGCTTTCTCACCAAAACAAAAGAACGATGTAAATGAACCGGTAAATGTCAATTAATTTTATCCGACTTTCCGAGACACAATGTGCTGCTGGGTTTACCACTCTAGTCCATTTGCAGAGAGCAGTGGGTCTGTGTACTGTTAAATTAGGATCTATTGGGGAAACTTGATTAATGGTGTTGTTAAATACACTGGCAGTCATGTTGATCTATGAATGGAAGCATCTGCAAAATACTCACTGTATTTCGCACACCGACATAAATACAGATAGTTAAAGTCAGTGCTCTAAACAAGTTGATAGTCATTCGATAAAAATAAATACAAAAATCTAAGATGACAGTCAGTAAACAAGAGGCATCCCTCTATTCAAGACGCATACGCAACACAACTAAATCATCAGGGGTCTATGGGTTGGGACATCCACTGGAGTGAAAAAAAAATAGCCTTCTTTGATAGTCTCTTGCGCCAATACTGGCGACGGCCATGGTAGCGATGAAGGGAGACGGGGTGCTGTGTGATGGTTTTAAATGGCTGAGGTGCCACATAAAGTAATGTAACAGATGTGGCCGGAGTGGGGCTAATGCCCGCTGAATGCTAATGGCGATGCAGAATAGCTTGACATTTAGGGAGCTCAGACTGCATGTAATTGGAGCCATGGCCTTTCTGCGGCGACTATTCGATTCCACGCTGTCCAAAGGCACCACTACGCGGCCCTTTGTGGGCAGGAGAGAATACATCCACACCTTTTATGCACAACCAAAGCCAACAGACATGGGGCAGCAGCCCGTGTGGATGAATTGGCCTATTGTAGAGGAGGAGGGGGAAGTCACAAAAAAGTGATGCTTCTGATGCCACTTAGAACGTAGCCATGTTTCCATCCAAATGAAAATGTGCAAAAGAAAATGCTCATTGATGTGCGTTTCCTGTTCTGTTATGCGAATATTAGGAGTTGATTCATGGAGATAAGCAGTAGGTGGCACTAATTCTCCAGTCAGGTGCTGTCATACCACTGCAGAAGAAGAGGGCGCAACAAGATTACGTATTTAAAAGGGCCTCAAACGAAGAAAACGAGAGCTAAGTGATGGAAAGCACACTGGACAATGGAAATGGTGAGGTTTGAACAACTAATATTACAGCAATGTGCTCTTGGAAGAGTTCTGGTAACAGCCCTGACTTAATATTTAAGATTTCTGTACATTTATTCGCTGAATCTGTTTCCATTGCACTTAGTCGCATTTACCTTTTTTTGATACACCAACTTTTCCACCTCTCAAGGGCAAAAAGATTTTGCGATATTTCAAGGTTTTTACGAATGTTCGGCGTTTCTACTGTTTTTTTTAACGTGCGAATAGAAAATGCGTATAAAAACAGGTGGATGAAAACGTCATTCCAATGATATCATAAGGCAATAAACTGCACTTAAACGGCATACTCACACGTGAGCAGGATTGTAAAACAGCCGTAGATTGATTCTCCATCCTTGTCTTTGTGTGAGGGAGGGGAGGGGGCACAAGGGGGCAGCGAGAGGAGGATATACTGCCGTAATGGTCAAGGTGACATAACACTATTCTGCCACCCCACCCCCACACACACCAACCACCGCCACCAACCCCCAGCTGCTGTCTGCAGTGAACCGACCGGCCATTCATCAGCCCCCTTGGAGCCATGTTACCCCGGCGCCATGTGAACAAATCAAGGACAAGGACCAGGGCGATGGCTAAAAGAGAGGCTGTTGAATAGGCTGCACATCAGTAGCCCCCCCCCCACCCCATATACACACACACACACACACACACACACACACACACACACACACACACACACACACACCCCCGAGGCCAATGGTCCATTCACCTGCCCATAATGAAGTTGTCAAAATATCAATCGCTAAAAAGAACCACATCATGTTTGTAAACATGGTGCATGGATGCTGCTGGCGTTCCCATGTTGCTGAGGCTCACTGCGCCACCATGTCACTCCAATAGGGACTTTAAATGCCCCTATTTTATTTCTAGTGACATCACACGTGGGAGTGTCCACCTAGATGTAACCTTTTTCCCAGGTGGTCATCTCACAAGGCGGGGGGGGGGGGGGGGGGGGGGGGGGGGGGGAGAGAGAGAGAGAGAGAGAGAGAGTCATCCATCTCCTTGTTGACACAGTTGAAAGTGAATCTAAAGGCACTTTAATATGTAAATGTATGTAACAGTATTGAATGTAATGACAGCCACATGGACTGTACCATAGTAAATTATTGCTAGCGTAATATAATGGGATTGACATAAATACAGGGAAGCAAGAAGAGAAAACTGTCTGTTCAAACACATTTTAGATAAATTTGCCTTACGGGGGAAAATGTGACTCAAATAAAACCTTTTATTAAATAGATGATGTAAGCTGTAACTTCTGGTCTGGTTCCATATACGTACGTGTGCAAAAAAAAAAAAGTCTTTAAATTGTATTTATTAATAAAACCAGTCTGGAATGGAAGTGAAATATGATAGGGGAATAAAATGTAAGTGCAGCAGTATACTTTTATTACAGCGCCGTAGGTTAATCACTGGCTGGCTCAGCTAATTGAAGGATGTTCGGTCCGATAATAAAAAATAACAGATCCCTGAACCTTAAGACAATGAGCAGCAATATGCTGAAACCCTGCTACCCATGCCGGTTTATGACATAAGGGTACATCCAATAAACTGGCAACTCGGTGTATACACTTTACAGTGTACACTAATATATTTGAATCCCAGAGTAGCAAGCTTTGCATTGACGGCCTCAGTGAGCCCGAAAAGGACTGGTTCTTTTACCGACGGCGCTACAATTGATACTTTATGAAACCACCGGTTACAAAGCACAGTCATTTCCTCTGCCTGTCCGGCTCGAGGGTTGTTGGATTACAACATGACCCTGTAATTTCCCCCCAGTCACTCCACTGAACACACATACACACACACACCAGCTCCCCAGGCGGAGGTCTTCTCCATATCACTGGTCTGTCAGTACGGATTGAGATCTGGTGCAGATGGCCTCAGTGCAGCAGTCAGGATGATCTACCGTATTCACCGAGTCTCCTATCGAATGACCTGCTGCTGCAGCGGAGGAGGTGGCTCGTGTAACAGAACTATAACAAACCGTTGACAAACTCTCAGGGCTGTCGACACAATGAGGCCGAAGGGACTCGCGCATGAACCGGACAGGTGAACCCCGGGGACCGAAGGGGGAGGTCTACTGTATAGACATGTAATGATCTCAATAGTCAGTATGCCACCACCTCACTCCTCACTGCTCCACCTCCTCACTACACCACCTCAGTTCCCTACCGCCTCCCTTCACCTCCTCTCTAAAACACCACCTCACTGCTTCCATAAAATTCTAATATGTTCTATTATCATTTTTACATTTGCCTATTTGTATTATAGCTAATTAAATTTAACAGCACAATGAGCAACTCAGTCATTAACCCAAATTAAGTACATTGAGCGCCGCCCTTAGTCGCCCAAAACGCATACGTCTGAATGAAGGTATTTCACAGCCTAAATGTCTGTTACGATGCAGTTTGTTTGCTAACGAGATGCACGTCCCAACATCCATATTTGTTCATGACCTTATATGGATCGGAGATCAGGGAACGTAATTAGCGCTCTTCGTTGTGGATGCGTTATACATGACTAAGATAACCATGGCAAAGAAATGTAATAGATTGATTTGTTTTGATTAGGTATACGTGTGATGCTGTTATAACTGTTTGAGAACTGTGAGGCTGTTGCTGTCTATTAATAAAACTTCATATTTCAAATTTGCATACCGGGCCAAAGTAACAAAAAGGTTGAGGAGCCCTGGTCTAACTAGACCTCCTCCTCACTAAATCAACTCGCCGCCTATTAACTACACCACCTCCTCGCTTTCACCACCCACCTCACTGCAACACAATCTCCTCATCAACACAACAGGGAGTCCCATTAACAAACTAAAACAACAAGCACTGTGGTCCTGCTATTCCCCCAAAACACACACACACACACAACACACAATCAATAGTGTTCCCCTCTCGGCTGACGGCTTAATCGTCTGTACTGCCTGACCTAACAAAATAAAAGCCTGCTGTGCTGGCCCAGCAGTTTCTCTCTCTCTCTCTCTCTCTCTCTCTCTCTGACCTTGCTCAAACCAATAATGCTCCCCTCACCACCTCAGCCCCCCCCCCCCCCCCCGCCCCAATCCTACCACTTCCCTGTCCTGGAATGGCATCCTGTTCACCTATTCAAAGGAGAGAGAGGACAGATAACACTAATAATAATTGCTCCCCCCCACCCCCCTGTCAAAGGTGCGTGCTAAAGAAGGTATCAACAAAAGACGGGGAGTGACTTTTTTATTTAATCTTTCTCGCTGTATTGATAACAATGTCAATAGACGGTGTTGTCAGAGTAGGAATAAGACTTCAGGTGCGTGCGTGACAGGGGCATTGTCTCGATGACGGAGGTCATCTCGTGTACATCGCTTCACAGCAGCATCACAGGAATGACCCCAATGAGAAAAATCAATGCAGGAAAAAGGCGGTTTTTCCCCGCTTGTTTTTCACTTGACTGACTTTTGGAAAACACAATTAAATCAGGGCTTTATTGCCTCTACAAGGCCAGTTAAAGCGATTGCCAGTGATTTGGTTTTCTAGGTTAATGGGCGTCACACGTCAGATCTTTAATATGTTTACTCTGCCTCACATGAGTGAACATCCGAACCGCTCTTCCTGACAAAACGCCACCCGTCAGACCTCATTTAATTAGCCTCTTGATGCTAGCCAGCTCAGGCATTTCTTTTCTATTGATATTGTAGTGATGTTTGGATGCCGCTTCAAACACAGCTGGGTGATGAATTGATGAACGTTAAATGTAACTGGAATCACGAACAATGGACACACCAAATGGTCTTGGCTTTAAGTTAACTTATTACTGTAACAGTATTCGTTTGATCCCGTAATGACATGGTTTTGACACGGATACAAATTGCTAACTTTCAGCAAATTAAATCAAAGTATTCATTTGCATGAATACTTTTTTTCAACCTGGTGAACCAGCAGAACGACCTAATAGTCCGATTCCCAGGTCCTTCCAAACTATAAATATACTATCACTTGCGCAAAGCAGAAATAAAATGTCTCAGTATAAAGCCATATACCTTTTTTGGCACAATTGAGGATTGCAACCTACTAATAAAACCAGAAAAACCAAAACCTACCAAATACATGCCTGAAATAATGTTTTATTCATGTTTTATTAAAATCCAGCACTGCAGTTGTCCTGAATTGTTAATGCAGTTCAGCCGAATGTCTCTGTGTTGTTGGTCAGAGCTCAGAGTACTGGTGCTGGTCCACGCTCTACTGGTAATACTGGTGGTGATGGTAACAGCTGATGGAGCTGGCGCAGGTTGTACTTGTGACAGTAGCTGGTGGTGCAAGTAACAGCTGTTGGAGTTGGAGCTGTTGCAGGTTGTACTGGTGACAGTAGCTAGTGGTGGTGGTAACAGCTGTTGGAGTTGTGAGGCTATACTACTGGTGGTGATGGTTACAGCGGTTAGAGTTGGAGCTGTCGCAGATTGTACTGGTGACAGTAGCTGGTGCTGATGGTAGTACCGGTGCTAACACCTGTGGGGGTAGAGTCCATTAGATCACATAGTATCTGTCTCCACATATCAGCAGTTACAATGCTATGTGACATAATGATTTGAAAACTGATGATCTGAATACTTTGTTATATCATTATTTGTTTGTATCATCTGAAGGACTCAGGTAGTGAGACAAGGTCCCAGCCAGCCCCTCCTGCTCCTCTAACCAGAGGTTGTCTTGAGGAGGAACTCTCCTTTCTCTCCTCCTCCAGTCCACTCTCCTTGTATCTGCCTTCCTACTCCATGACTAGAGTCCTCCCATCCTCTTCCCTCTTCTTGGCAATTCACCAACTCTTTCCTACCATTAATGTCACTAAGGTTCTCCTCTACTTCCTCCACCCATTGCTCCTCCTCCCTCTCTTGTCCAGACTCTTGGTAGTGGGAGTTCTGGCCGTGATGGTGGGAGGTGGACAGGCCCATTGGCAGGGAGCCCAGGCTGGTCCAGACTTGCATCCTGACCAAGTCTTGGTCTGGCTGTGGGGGTCAGATTGCTTGTTTGAGTATCTGACTTCTGAATAGGTTTGGTCATAGGCTGATACACTATAAGGGAAAAGTGAGGAGGTACCAGTCAGCCCATCCTGCTCCTCTGGAGTCTGTACCATTCATCTCCTCCAAGGTCTCCTCTCCCTCCTCCACCCAATGCTCCTCCTCCTCCCTCCCTCATCTGAGTGTTGATGAGTTGGTCACCTTATTTAACTCTACCTTTTTAAGCATCCTTGACTCTGTTGCCCCCCTTACATTTAGGCAGCCTAAACCCAAATCTTATGATATCCTGAGAGACTGTTTGACTAAATACCAAGTTACTGTTAAAACTATGAAAGCAGTTTTAACAGTTAACAGCTGTGGTTCAGCCTCTCATCAAAAAAACAAATCTTGACCCCACAGTTCTCACTAATTTTAGACCAACCAGTCTTTAGACCAAAGACCAATCTAATTTTCCTTTCAAAAGTTCTTGAAAAGGTTGTCTTTCGCCAACTACAATCCTTCCTCAGTGACAATTCATCCCTAGAACTGCTGGGGCCTGGGTTCAGAGCACGTCATAGCACAGAATCAGCTCAGTTAAAAGTTACAAATGACTTACTTTAAACTGTTGATTCTAGGGACTGCTATTTTATTATTGCTGGACCTCAGCCGGCGCTTTCGACACGGTTGACCACAAAATTCTCATTTAAATTCTCAAATATGGGGTTGGCATTTAGGGAACAACCTTAAATTGGTTCACGTCATACCTACAAGATAGAACCTTTTCAGTTCAGATTGGCAATCTATCGTACTCCTCTGCCTCCTTCACCTGCGGCCCAGGCTGGTGTTTCCAGAAATACATCCAGACCAAGTGTCGATCTGGTTGTGGGGGCTCAGGTTATGTTAGCTGGTTGATGAGCTGTCTTCTGAATAGTCTTGGTCATCGTCCGACACACCGTAAGAAATTAAAAATTGCAATTAATCACATTCAGTCAATATTTTAGACAAAATACATCAGACATACATCAAAGCAGATAAGAATTAATTAACCTCTTCATCACTAGGTCTCTTTCTCAAGTTTTTGCCAGTCTATCTCCAACTCCAACTACAAGAGCTATAATATACTGTATACCCTATATGGTCCCCTTGGTACCAAAAGAATGATAACGCCTGTGAGATTGTTGTGCAAGTGAAGGTCAGAGTGAATAAAGCTGGAACACAGTATAAATTGAAGATTTAATTTCAGCCTGAAATACATTTTTATGTTTTTAGAGTGAATACCACCTAGTATAATATCAGTTGGTAGCCCTATAGCACTATAGGGCCATAACACAGCACCTGATGAGGGCATTGGTCAAAATGTGATGCCAATGAAGTAAAGTAGAGCAAAGATGGTTTTAGTAGTGGTAGGTTAAGGCAGAGTCTCCAAATAAAGACAATACTTTACATCCAATGCAAACCAATGCAAACATGACAATACAAACGCAATGAGGCACAAGCAGGTTAATATCTCAAGAACCCATTGCTCAATTTTGACATTTGACCACTCTATTGAAAGGTCAGGATGATGTTTTTGCTTTTGTGATGGGGGGGACGGGGGGTTCTCAGGATGAACAAAAGAGAAATATAAAGATATGACAGACAGAAAGTGCATAAAAAGTAAAACCACTTAATTTTTCTCTTTTACTTTCAGACACACTGACTGACTCTTGAACACTTACACTTAACTGTGGCCATAATATTCTGGCAGCAGGGACAAAGGGATGCTGCAGAATGTCACTGGGGGTCATTCTTAGATGAGGGTCTATTGCCAGCATCCCTTTCAGTCTATTAATTCCTTAAGACATCCTCATCTTCCTCTGGATACAACTGCATTTGGAAACAATGTCAATTAAATTACACTCAAAGCCACATCTCAATCGTATTACTGTAATATTTCAGTTATCTGTCAACTGTTATTTAAAATATCTACCGAAAGTAGAATGTCAATGAGAACATCTAGGGGGCCGCGGGGGGGGATCCGTCCTGCTCCACGTGTGGCTTCTGGTAAAACTCCTCTGGAGTCTAAAACAACATATATTAGATCAATATTATACTGGTAATAAAAAACACTACCTTTATATATTGCAGCTTTTTTGCATGACATATAAAATAAGTATTAATACTTTGAACGCTTTTAATGCTTGGGCAGATTTATTCCAGTCAAAAGCAAACAACATACATCATGGTTCAACCTTTCGTCTCGCTCTTGCTCTGGTAAAAAAAAACGTATGCCCTTCAAGGTGCATCAATTGACACTAACACCTGTCCCCCTACATGGTATATGCCTGGTCTGATTAAGTTTAGTGCCCCATGTGTCATAACAAAAAATCCAAACAAATAAAAATAAATAATAATTTATTTTTTCAAGCACTGGTTACTGACCAGGATTTTCATGGCAAACCAATGAAAAATGACAATGTGTAACTTCTTAAAATGACTTTGATAGTTTGGTTTAATTGAGTGTCATGCCAATTCCTGTCAGACTCCATTCTACTTGTTCAGATCATCTATTAGATTACGAAAATCATATTAGTTTATTATGAAGAAAGTCACTTTTATGCTTTATAATGAATATACTGTATATCATAATGAACACTGACCATAAGCTATATAAGGAGGCAGCGTGTTTCTCTGTCTCTCTAGCTATGTCCCTCGCTCTGTCTCTGTGTGCATAAATAGCCCTCCTGCCCTACTAATTTGTGTGAAATGGCCCCGGTGACACTTAAATCTATGACAGCGATGATTGGCAGGTGGGTGGGTTTGGAGATCCCCAAAGAGCAATCAGACCGACGTGTTCTAGTTGGTATCCAGATGGTTCAGGAGGAGTGTCTCTTTTCATCATTCCTCAGGATGTTGAATTTACTCAATTATTTCCATTTTGAATGACCAAAAAGTCCAGTCCGGTGGACAATTTGAGAGTCTGTGTCCTGTGAATATTTATGCATGTCAAGAACTTTCAAACCCCAAAGAGCAACCAGATGATGAACACACTCATCTGTGATGTCCTGTGAAGAAGACGGCTTTTCATTTAGGTAGCTAATGCACCCCAGAGGCTTTTTTTTTTCATCGCACTGTTCGCCAGCAACGTAGAATAGTGTTTACAACAACAGTCTGGCTGTTCCCCTGGCGTCTGTGAGACATGAAAAGGACACGTTGAATCACTGTTGACTGTTGTATGTGGCAGTAACGCTTCCGTAATTACAGGCAAAGCGTGTCCTCCAGGGTATTATGTCTTTAATGAAACGTTAGCTACACTTCTGTACAGCCGTTTACTGAGAAGCACTTGGAAGTAGAAAAACAAAACCACAACTACAGAGACGGCTAACCTCCCCCCGTCGTCACGAAAACCTAGTCTACACGGTGGAAACATGGCACGCCGTTCATAAGATAGATATGCGTTTCAAAACCTATACAACACAGTTCTGAAGAAAGTGATGTTTACCAGGTATCGTTACCATGAACACGGATGTTTTTCTGTCCAAACTTCATTTCTTTTAAATAAGCGTGGATGACTAGCGACAACTTTTTCTGTGTTGTTTTCCCTCCCTCACTAATGACACCCAAGGCTATGGGAAAGACTTCTTCCACTTGTTTTTGGGCTAAGCTGCCATCTTCGTTTTTTCACTCTTATTTCGTTTCTATTGAGCCCTGGGGTTAACCAATAATCATTCCCCCCCACTCTTCAATTTGTGCCTCTGGATTTCTCACAGCTGTCTCCAGAATTAAAGTGCGTCGCTTAATTAAACCTCTGAACAGAATGCCCTTTCAAATGCTCAACTTTATTTAAGCACTCTTGTGTGCCAGCGTTGACGACCGTCATCTCCTGTCCCACATCATACCTCATCTATCAAGATGTTAGTGGGCAAAGGTATAGTTTTGATTATAGATTTCTTTTTTTGGACCTTGTTAAACATGCGTAGATTGGCTTACTTAGTTGAGTAAATTAGTGTGATAGTGGATTGATAATCTATTAATCAATAATTGTGACATTTGATGTCAGAGGCTTAGACGTATGTAGATGAATGCACAATAGTAAAAGCTATGCTATATGGGGTTTGGATGTCTTTCTATGAAGGTCCAGAAAGTGCAGACACTCTGATTGCTAAATTGTTACTAGTCATTTAATTGATTTACTTTGAAGTTACTTAATTGGCTTTTTAGTAATTAAAAACAATGTGAAACGAAAGGCAAATGATTAATAGATCAAATTACTGGAATACTATTATGCAGGTGTTGCCCAACACTGTGAAAGCATATGGTCTCGCCAATAGTCCACATGACTTCACTCAGGCTTTGAGATTCAAACCAAACATTTTTCCTGGATACCCTGTGTAGAGATTATCTCAAACACACAGTGATAGGCGGTGTATTGCTTGTTGTTCCAACTAATGTATCCAATATGAAAGTGGACAAAACAATAAGAAGCTTATAAGAAGCTAAGAATTTGATATGTAGGACAGGCCCAAGTCGGCTTGTTAGCATCTATTTGTTATACTAAATTGCTGCCGCATTTCGATTTCATTCCCCAATCGGTGGCTTCCTCGTGGTTCAAACCCAACAACACGCCTGCAAACTGCCAAGAGCATAAGCGGCGAGGCCCCAGTTCTGAAAATTGGTCCAATTGAGCTGCTTAGTGGACGGCTTTTGTTTTCCCATTGTATTCCATTATCTCAGGTGGAGGAGTTGGTGGTTTGGACGAGAATTTCCACTGATTTTCTGCCAGGGTTCATTACATTCAAAAGCCTCCACATCCTACTTTCTTCCACATATCGACAGCGAGAGGGAGCACTATCCAGGGCTTTTAAACACTTCTTGGAGACGTTTTGTCTTCCTGTAGCCCTGATGGCCTGTCCACATCAATCCATATCTTCCCTGAATCTCCTCTCTTGTACTGATTAAGCTGTGTTGTTTTATTACACTTGAAGCTGATGGCACATCAGGGAAATCTCTTGTTTTATATTATTTGGGATTTTGAGGTTGGTGTGTGTGTGTGTGTGTGTGTGTGTGTGTGTGTGTGTGTGTGTGTGTGTGTGTGTGTGTGTGTGTGTGTGTGTGTGTGTGTGTGTGTGTGTGTGTGTGTGTGTAACATCTTCAACGTGACATCCTTGCTGCAAATATTAGCCAGGGCACAAAGTGGTAAAAGAGAGCATATTAAACGTACTGAGGAAGGTAATGTGTCATTAAATTCAGAGAGAGTTGTTTACACAGCGTAATTTCTCTCCGAGACATCGTTAAATTTAGTTAGGGTGGTTGTGAGGTGGCGGGGGTGCTATCAACACTTGGACAACACGTAAGTAATTGGAGAGGGCTGAGGAGAATCTAAGGAAGGGAGAAATCAAGCAACTTGAATGTGTCATATTAAGTGAGAGGTTAATAGTCTAAGTCTCTTAAGTATTGTCTTTACATTTTTAATGCACGGCGCAAAGCACAAGATGGTCAATGATAGTGACCTCCGATATCTGTGGAGGTGAACAGAAATGGGAAGAGTGGTTTCAGAGGTGGGTGGGTGGGTGTGTGTGTGTGGGGTGGGGGTGGGGAGGTTAATCTTTAGGCTTTAGACTGACAGCTCCGATGCAGGATAAAATCTACCGTCTGCTTTGATACGGTAAAAAGCTGTGCGTTGCAAATCTAAGGGGAGAGACTGGAAGATGGATGGCTCTAATCTACAGGGCCAACCCTGTCCAGACAGGGAAACTGAAAGACTCGGGGGGCCTTGGGGTGGGCCCTGGACTTCATCCGAAAAATTCCTGGAATTCATCTTAAAAATTCCTGGAATTAATCCGAAAAATTCCTAAAATGAATCCCCCAAAAAAATCATCAATACTTCTAGCCAAGACTGCGAGCCAAGATGCACATATCTTGTTATCTGAATGACCTTTTTTTTGTCGCCTGGAATTTGAGCTTGATTAGGGTTGTTATTTTTTACCCAGCTCTTTATTGTCACTGTAGGCAAAGCAGCCATGTTGATTGTTTGAGGTCAGTGCATGAAATGCCCTTGTGCTAAGAACAGATACCAGCATACATGATATCCCAGTGACCAGCCCTTGTCTTCAAGGAGCTAGTGCTGTTATCTCAGTGCACGTACCTGACGCCAATCTAATCTAATTGCAGGCCTTTTATACTCTCTGAAGCACATTGATGTTGAATAATGAAAAGCAGAGTGAGGAGCAGATGGGGGGTGGGGGGGGGGGGGTAGACAAAGCACAGACCTGCTGGGATTATTTCCTATCTAGGTCTACATTGATTTAGTTTTAAAGCCCGGAAATATTGATGTACTCAAGTGTGTGTGGAGGACCGAAATTCAAGTCCGACTTTCTCACCACGCCACAGGCCCACAATTACCCCCACTGGAGTTTGTGGCATTCTTTAAGTCTTACACACACACACACACACACACACACACACACACACAAAGCCTTTCATGTCCATTGATTGTGGGTCGCTGGGCCTGAGTTGTTTCCTTGTTGTCTGCACACTGGCGGCCAGCAACAAACTCAAAGTAGCCACAGAGGAGGCAGATATCTCTTATGATCAGTAGAGAGCAGACAGAGAGGGGGGGGTGGGGGGATAGAGAGACTTCCTTCCCTCTATCTCTATCTCAGTATCTCTCTACGGCTCTATCAATCTGTCTCTTTTGCTGCCATGAACCGACGGGGAGCAACGATGCAGAGCCAGTGACTGACTCCTCCTATCTGAATTCAATCAGACACAGTACAAACGGAAGGGTTTATTCTCAGCACGAGCACAAGCTGAAGAAGGTGGTATATGGCGGGTACACAGGGTGAACTGTGCTGCGTTGGTACGAGTTATTGTTTGTCTGGAATTGATGCCCCGGTTTCCATTACACAGGAAATTGCAAGTCTGCTACGGCAAACCAATGACGCATCAAAGTGGGGTCAATGTAGCATGGCCAGAAAGCAACCCAAAAAAAGCTTTTAAGGTGGATGACAAGAGTGTGGATAAACCTTTCTGCATCCGTTCACCAATCTGGAAATGCCTGGTAACTTTTAACACAATCATGGTTTGTTTCTACCTTTTTAGGAGCATTCAAGTGTAGACACTCTTAGCTTGCAACAGCTGAGCATGAAGTCAAGCCAGGGCAGGACCCTCGATACCAACAGGTATCGAGTCTCGTTTAAACCCCACAACTTATTTTCATCCATATTCAGTGCAGAATATCGGTAGTATCGGGCTCATGGGGCGTGGCTTTAATGGCATAGCCAGTAGTCTGCCCACATTGTGCCCAGATTGCTGTCCACACACCTATGCAATCCGATCAGAATGCCAGCCTCTGTGTCTAGTTCATCGGATCTCAATATGAGCAAGAGCCGACTGGGACTGTCCAGACCTAACAGTTAACAGTTAATCTTTCTTCCCGTTGACTTTGATAGTTGACTTTGGATGTGTCTGCAGAAGATCCCTGTCGTGAACGTTTCCATTCTCCCAGACTGAGGGGAGTTTTAGCTGTGAAGTACAGCAATGCTAGACAACGACTGATGTCCTAAAAGGTCCCATTGACACCCGGTGCCTCTGGGCCTCGACTGGGAGCTGGTGACTTTAGCACTGCAGGAACTCTTTTCTGCTTTTCCATGAGAGGTTCTCTTTTCATGTCAATGCTGAGGGTGTCTGGTGACTCCCATCTACTACAACATGCAGCTTGCGTCATGAAGAACAAAGGGTTTGGGGGGGGGGGGGGCTGACAGCAATGATGCCAGCCCGTGTTTGATGAAGTTCCCTGTAGATCTCTGGCCTTGATGAAGAGAAAAATACTTTTTTTATCCATGGTCACAAAGTGCTTTTTGTCTCCGGGTTCTTTTGAAAGATTTGCTTGTGTGTCTCGTATGGTATGGCAAGCTTTTTTTTTTTTATGGTCTTACTGTCACAATAATTAAATTATTACAATTAACTATTGAATTGTTGCTAGTAAGAATGATAATCTAAGATTTCTTACAAGTAAAATTGTAATTCTTACTAGTAACAATTTAATTTTGACTAGTCATACATTACCATTCACTTACACTGAAACTCAGCAGACTGGGGTTTGGTTTACTTAAAACCAAACACTCTTATTGAGCTCGTACTTGCACACCATCGAAATGAAGAAAAATGCCTTCTGTCGCACTTCTTTTCATTTAGCTGCGGAGCTGTATTGCTGTTTAAATAGTAAATCTCCACTCACTACATTGAGAGCTGTCTTAGCAGGGCAAACAGGTGTAGCCCCCAACATTATCATACTAGATAGGCAGTTGTTTCATTTATGTTTGTTAAAGCACCAGCAATGGTCAATGTGTGTTAACTTCATTACTGCAGTCTACTAGCCGTGCCCTGGCATATAAAAGGAGCAGAACCATAATCAGAATGAGCGACACCTGTGTTTGTTCTACAATGACTCTGTAATAAGCATGTGTTTAACCTAAGTGGCCAATTTCAGTAGATTTACATATAATCTTAGGTAATTAAAATTGTGTGCATTTAAGTCAAGATTTGGACTAGGATCAATCCATATCACTTTTATGTAACCCGCTATATCACTTTTCATCTCAAATATATATTTTTAGGATTTTGTTTTCCTTCAATACCGAAAAATCATTTTCTTGCCCATATTGGATGACAGCTATGGACAAGTGGGTTTTTTCTGGTCTGTACATGATTATAATTAGTTTTTCATGTTGGAATGGGAAATAGAATAACAAGAAAATTGTTTGTTTCCTTGATTTTTGATTTATACAAAAAATGGATTTTGACTTGTTCTTTAGTGTGTTAAACAAGTTGATATTTAGTTTTTTACCTGTGGACGTGGCTTACTTACTAAACACCTATCATTGAACAGCTGAACAACAAACATGTCCCGTCCATTTAAAGTAAGATTTTATGTATGTAAAGCATATGCTAAACATTAAGACAAACATAATTAAACAAAAGTTTTCTATCTGTCAAAGCAAATCCTTTGTTTACAAGTAGGCCTATTGTCTATTTGCGCTAGAAAAAGGGTTAATATGAGGGATATTTCACCATTTTACAGTTGGCTACAGGAGCTATGGGGAGCTATGTCGACACAATAATATCTTTAGGGACCTGAGAATGACGTTTTGCTGACGAGGACCGAATGGAATAATAATGAAAATTGTACTAGTCAAAATGTAATTTTTACTAGTTAGAATTACATGTTTAATATTGAGAGTTTAATTCTTACTAGTAAGAATTAAAATATCGATATTTTCAATTCTCATTCTGACGAGTAAGAATTAAATTCTTACTAGGAGTCATTTAATTCTTACTAGTTAAATTCTGCCGGAGACCGTTAAAAGCTAAACCTTGCTTGCCATGTGTATGGCTCTTAACAGATAACAAGGCATTCATCTTTTCTCTTTGTCTTTGTGAAGTAGTACAATGATTATGTCAATTAAAAGCCAGCAAAAGATAATTTTTCTGAAAGGACTTTCATGTCATTAAATTATCAGGCATTAGTCTCTCTCGCTCTCTCCCTCTCTCCCTTACCCTCTCTTTCCCTCTCCCTCTGAGACACTATAACTCTACTTGCCTTCAAAATCGATAACATTGACATGTCAAGTGATATTCCAGTAATCTCAATTAAAGAAATCAACATAGAGCAGCATACATATCTGGTTCCTGGTTTAACTGGAATACAATTGCATATCATACATCAACCGTCATCATATTCATTCACCAATTACAACCAAAGCTTTCATCATTACCAGCTCGTAGGGGGGGGGGGGGGGGCGGATGCATCTCCGTCTATCAGTTACTGACAGCCTCGGTGTTGAGTGACAAAAGTTGGCATTCGGAAGAAGCAACCGCCGCATCCGATGACGCATCACATCCGAAAGCCGTCTGTCCCGGTCGGTGGTCCTTATTAATCCTGCTGACTGCGTCGCGGCCACATTGGTGCTGACACAGATAGAGGAGAGAGGGAGAGAGATGCTGTGTGTGTGTGTGTGTGTGTGTGTGTGTGTGTGTGTGTGTGTGTGTGTGTGTGTGTGTGTGTGTGTGTGTGTATATATGTATACATATATATGCAGCGCCAAGTTATTTAACCATACCCGTGACCCGTCTCCGGTAACAGGCCTGACATTTTCATCACCTGTCTGACCCAGAAGCGTTGTTGGCAGTTGATGCTTTTCACTTGGTGCTCCAGCAAAAAACTGCCAGCGCAGATTTGTCTCGTGGATAGTTTCATGCAAGGCAGATTTCTCTTATCCGGCGTCGTTCTTTACGTATGATGTAAGCCGCGTTGAGTTTCATACACAACACCATGTTACCCTGTGCTTGCATCATTTCAAAATGAATTCGCCCGTGAGTTGAAATGTTTGTGGTTTTCCATATCGAATGACAAACTGGCCCCTGACTCGTGCCATGTTGTCGGTAAACATTGTTGCTATTGGTGTGTGTTTGCCACAGGAGGTGCAAGCAGAAAACCTTTGATTAAAAAATGAATATCATTTAGATGTGAACCGATACACAGAAAAAAACCTTAGGATAGCTTGCTTTGCTAAAGCAACATATGGCACAACCAAATGCATTTTAATGAAAAGGTCCCTGAGCGCAGTGTCATTTTTAAAGTCGCTATTTGTTCAGTATCCACTGCACTGTAGTTTTTGTGAGATGAATACAACCGTTTAATGTTGACCCTCTGTCAAGTCATTTTAACAGAGGTTATTAAGCGGCACAAATAAAGAAAAATGGCTGGTGCTGGGAAATATTAAACGATCCCTCCGTCAGTTGTGCTAAAACACACATCCTGCCCTCTTTGTCAGGTTTAAAGTAAAACAAACACAAATCACCCTCGCTCTCTTAAGTTCCCCACACAAATCCTTCCAGTTGGAATATGTGTTTTTTTTATGTAACGACTGATACGTATTCATGAAATGGGTGATATTAATGTGATTTATCTCCAGGGCTGTTCTGTGTACAGTCGGTGCGTAAATATATTGGGAAGAGAGTAATGGGTGCCGTCTATCACCAGAGCCCTTACTTGACTATCGGGGCTGCCGGTGACTAGTCAGGCATGCTCATCATGTTGCCTTTCCTGGCCTTATTGACGCCACTTGGCCCCAAATATTGACTCGCTCGTGAGTGGGGCTGAGGTGTGTGTGTGTGTGCGTGTGTGTGTGTGTGCGTGTGTGTGTGTGTGTGTGTGTGTGTGTGTGTGTGTGTGTGTGCGTGTGCGTGCGTGTGTGTGTGTGAGAGAGAGTAATTAGGTTGTTACCAGGCGTGCGTCAGTGTTTTAAACTTCAGGTTATACTGCACACATTACATGTACAAATAACTGTACATACATTGACACTTAACAACACACTTATTGACACTTAACAACACACAACGCAGCTATCATAAGGCATGTGTTTATATTGGCTGCTTGTACGCCACTGAGAATTATTAGAAGAGTCACGGTCAAGGTCAGTTCTTCGGCTGTCATAAAATCGGCACGTAAATAATGTAGCACAGCATCTCCGCACCGCAGTCATCTTTTAGCCCCTAAGCTAATAGCAAACAAAGTGATAATACCCATGCAATGCCTGTCAGTGGTACTTGGTAGTGCTTACTAGCCTGTAAGCCACAGAGCTTTCCCATCCGGCCCTCCCTCTCTCGTCATGGGCTCTCGTTTTCAGTGCAGTTGACCTAGTTTCTCCTGCGCCCCGATCCTGAGCCCATCCCGGTAATGACCTCTATATGAGAACAGAGCAAAAATCAATAGAAAAGCCCCAGGTGTTCATGAGCTTCAAATCCACTGGCTGGCCCCCGCATGATAGAAAGGGCGATGGCGACTGATGAGACCAAGATCATTTGTTTTTTAAGTCTATCTGTTTTCCCGTCTCGACGGTAGCCGTTTCCTAGGCTAATATCCTGTGATTGCTACCGGGAATGACATCAGTATTACAATCCCCACACTTAAGGTGTTTTATGCTTGCGATGCCCACACGCTTGGCACCGGATCTAATTGGTTTCCGCAGGTTTTTTGGCTTCTCCCCCCCCCCCCCCCCCCCCAACCGGCCAAGGCTGGGGTGACCTGCGACTGCAGCATATTAAACCCTGCCATTATTGCAGCTACCTGGAGGTAACGGTGATTAATGGAAGCAAAGTTTTAGTAACAGTTTTTATTATTTTATTCAGCCCGGGCTCTGTGTGGAAGGGTGTGTGTGTGTGTGTGTGTCTTTTATGCCTGCAGGTGGTTAATATTAGAGTAAGGGGGGGGTAAGTACAGCACTGGGACTTCATTTGTGTTTTTCATCAAACACTCAGCAGTATTTTAGTCCACTTAAATGTTGATTGAAAGGATTTAATGCTCAACACTGGTCTTTAGATTTTAGGGTATGATGATATATGTGCTTAATCTTGATAGCTCTGTAAGGGGAATTGTTGTTTATATATTTTTGTATTTAACTTACCATAGATATTAGTATTTGGAGGAAAAAAGCTGCATTGTTTCACTCTGGGTTTTCATCCTGGTAAACAGTTTTATTTTCCTTGAGCTCACTAAACAGTCAAATCAGACTCCACCAGGAGATGATGATGATGATGATGATGATGATGATGATGATGATGATGATGACGATGACGATGACGATGGCGATAGCGGGGATAATGATGATGACTACTCCAGCGAACTGTCCTCGATGTGAACTGTGTGATTCATATCCTCGGGCCAAATAAAAACCCTTATACCAAACCGCAGGGGCGTGCTGAAGACAAACAGACCGCCAGCCATAAACATATTTATACAAACAAGGGTCCTAACAACAAAATCATCCCACTGGGTCGTCTGGCGCCGTGGGCACACCAGAGTGTTCTCAAGGAGAAGGATTTATTAGGGCTTCATTATGTTTGCATGGCCAAGCCCGCGTGCTCATCATTTGTGAGAGACACTTTTCTGCTTCATTAAATCTCATTACATATTGATCTTGTTGCTCGAGACGATGAAGCGCTGCTCCTCTCCACCGTTTGGAAATGTTCACCAGTTTACGCTGCCATCTTTCATCAGCTGTCAAGCTCGGCTGTCTTGTTTTGTTACCGCGAGATGCGCACACACACACACACACACAGAGCGGGTGTTTGGTGTACACACACTAAGCTTAAGATCTTCAGATCACCATCACGCAACCTAATACGAAGAAGAAGACTCGTCTCTCTTTCATTTACATTTCATAATTCAGCCCACACTGTTATACAAAATGACTTGCAACAAGTGAGGCTTAAGCACCCCATCAAAATTGGAGTAACTACAAGAGACAGTCCATCTAAATTTAACACTGTACGTTGTGTTCGACGGCAATATATATACTGTAGTTCATAGTCAATCACAGTCAATCACAATGACGGCGTTCTTGGCGTTACACGTGCCGTTCAATTCAACTCAAGTGCTTCAACGAAAAAGTGCAGACGTCAGCAAGTCTTCCTTTTCCCCTAAAGTGCTGATTTTACGTCCCCAAACAAACAAACTAACCAACAAACCACCATCTGCAAGCCTTGTGATTTGTGTGGCAGGCAGGCAGGCATCCCCTCAGTGTCCCCCCCCCCCCCCCCCCCCCCCCCCCAGTGCCACTCAGGTGAGGGGTCTGTCTTGCACCACCTGCCCCCCCCCCCCCCCCCTTGGCTAGGATGTAATTTATGATGCTAATGAATTTTGAGCGTGCACAGGCCATCAGAAAGCCAGTGATAAATCCCCTACATAGACCTGGTCATCCATCATTGAGGAACCAACCCCCCCCCCCCCCCCCCCCCCTCCTTCCCTCTACTACCTCTCTCTCACACACACACACACACACTAGAGCGGAGGACCCCCAGCATGCTGCTCGGTGATTAATGTTTTGGCGGCTACACCGGTGAGATTATCTCCTGTGATTATGTCATTCTGTTGTTATGGCCACTGTGGCCCGTGTCATGTGACATTAGATCATTAACTGAGAGGCTTTTATCTCGTTGTCTGCGGCCATAAGAAACACTTGAAGAGGAGTGACGTCGGCAGAACGCGGCGCATCTCTCCATCATGTGTCTTAACGCGAGGCCCGGGGGGCCAAATCAGGCCCCCGGCCAAATTAAAACCGGCGCGCGCAATCCTTTGTGAGTTTTCAATTAATTTCGGTCCGCATCTCTAACCCCAGCGATGCGCTGCACTACAAGTCCCAGCAAGCACTGCAAACACGCTCCTACGCAGGGGGGGGGGGGGGCTGCGTGCTGGATTGCCGCACCCCCCCCCCCCCCCCCCCCCCCTCCCCCCAGGCCCACACGAAGGCGTGCGCTATAGCTCTGCTGTATCCAAGGATGCATCATCATCAGAGTATCAGGACCACTAACTGTGTCTGCAGCACCGTTGGCTGGAGCTGCCAAGCTGCTGTGGAGCATTCGGTCCGACTCCTGCAGGTCTTTCTTTCATCGGCAACATCGCGAAAGCAGCAACTATAGAGAGGCAGCCGCGCGATTCTTTGCTAATTCCCATGCAACAACAAAATGACCTCGGCCGCCTGCTAAATTGTTGTATTAAAAAGCTTTAAAAAGATCTTTAGAAAAAAAAAGGTGTATGCACTTAACAACTGGTCAAAGGAAAAGTAGATAGTTGAAATCATGTCACACACCGAGTTTATGAAAATGGCCTATCTGAGCCTTTTCAAAGTTTTCATTAAATTGGCCTACTTACTACACCTCCTGTGATATTCATTATACGAGTATAAATCTATATATATATGGCCCTCAAAGCCCCGCATAGATTGAGTTTGACATCCCTAGCTCTGTAGATAATGACGCTCTATAAACAGTGCAGCTTTATAAATATATATATATAAATATATATATATCGTAATAGCGATAGCGATCGTAACCGACCTATAACCGACGGGGGGGGGGGGGGGGGGGGGGGGGGCGCGATCGTAACCGACCAACAACCGACGGGGGGGGGGGGCGCGATCGTAACCCATCCCAGACCTACGACCGACGGGGGGGGGGGGGGGTGGTCGCCAGGCAGAGGACGCAGCCGTTCCGCAGCGCAGCTGTTCCGCGGTGCTTACCTTCCTTGGTGGAAACCCGGTATAGACCCAGCTCCCAACCCAACTTTGAGAATAGATTAACGGCGATAATTTTTTTTATTGCACGATAAGAGTCTCGCGTTATCGCAGCGCGTTAACGCCGATAACAGCCCACCACTAATATACAGTATATACTATATATGCTCTATAGATACTACAGCTCTATAGACAGTGCAGCTATATATATATATATATATATATATATATATATATATATATATATATATATATATATATATATATATATACTACAGCTCTATAGACAGTGCAGCTCTATAGATACTACAGCTCTATGGATCAGTAGAGAAGAGCATGCGCCAGATATCGTCTTAGTTTTCTTCCCCCCGAAACATATTCATCATCATCGGATTTATTTAATTCATAGGGCGACATTTATTTGCATGCCAATCATGCCTGATGAGTAGCATTGTGTGAATGCATATTAGACTCATTTATTCATCTCTGAGATGGAACATTTAAACAGACGCCGGGGATTTTCGTTTTTTGCAATTACATTTATCAGAGAATGTCAGTCAGTCTGTTTTATAGACTGGAAAGTAATTTTGCTCAGCGGCGATTTGGAAGCACGGCTACAGCTGTTGAATTTTAAGCGTGTTTTCCAGAGCATGGTGTGGTGTGTTCCTTGCATAGCTGAGTTATAGTTTCTCTTCGCTTGAGTAAAGTTGATTTAGTTATACAGCATTTTTTTGTCTCTCGCTATCTGTATCTACTACTTCTCTTTTGTTTTATCATTCACCTCACAGGTCTTGTTCGTGTTTGAATGGTGCGATATAAATAAACTCGCCTTGTCTTGCCTTGTTTATCTCAGAACCGAAACATGTACACCTTGCATGGCCGGAGACCACCCATTGATAAGATCTGGGAACCAAAATCTGTTTTTAAAAAAGAAAATCTTCTAATGCGGCGTTAATCAAATCTGAGCCGCATGTTAATCACATTTGGACCACTTTGTTCTCCATTATGAACTTGGCTTTATTATCCTTCACCTCTATTTTTACCTCTATTCTCCAACAACCCCTCCACCTTCCCGTGACCAAGTAAGTGTGGAAGTAATTAACCCCAACATCATAGGAGTAAATCATCCTTCTTGTCAAACCAGAAAGATGCGGCCGGCAGCACCTGTGATAACAGCAGCAGCATGGAAAAATCTGGTATTAAAAAACATGTTTTGCAGGCTCATTATCATTTCAGACATTTGTGCTTTTTATTAAAATACCTGCCATTTTTCATCTTTGGTCCTCCAGCCTGTTGTGTTGAACGCAGCCCTTATCTCTGGGTTGCCTTATCTCCAACATCACAGTCCGCCCGGCTATACCTGTGATAATATTGTTTGCTTCTCAGCGTATAATAACCTTGGGACCGAGACTAATTAAAAAGAGCGTGAGGGAGAAGCGTTAAAAAAAAAAAAAAAAAAAAAAGCGAGAAGAAAAATAGACAAACTAGTTTCTCTTGTAAACAATATTTGAATGGATTCCTTTGGAAATGAGATGTGAAGTGGCGAGCTGGGGGGATTGGGGATGGTGGGATGGGGGGGGTTGTGTGTTAATTGTTAATTACCGTGAGGTTCTCGCTTGCTTTGAGCGGTGTTATTTGTCGACAGCGTGGCGTGAGTAATACAAACGAAGAAACGGAGAGCGTATATAAAAAGCAGCGAGATGCCGCCATTACCCGGGTCGGAGTCATTTTCCATCGGAACTCGTCGCGTTGCTGCACATTACCTACGTCATAGTGATTCAAATATCACCCAGGGTGTTTCACCTTACGTAGCCTCTCCCCTTAAATCCAGGCCAGCTGTAAACACAGCAACCCGTGCGGCGCGTTCCTCCTTTCCTCATAAAAGATCTTAAAACGTTGTCCTTAAAACATCGTCTCCAAATCAGTACCAGTCGTTGCTCATTCCTTAGCTCGCAGCCTATCGAGAATCTGATTTATGAACCCAAATATTAATGTACTGCTCTGGCATTTTGTTGGCTTGCAGCTTCCAGAACAGCTTTATTTAATATCTTTGTGAACCCCCCCCCCCCCCACACACACACACACACACACACACACCGATAAGGGTTAAAGGTCAGGGATTGTACAAGGATGTGCGCTGAATAACTCTCACGTCTCTTAGCGTTATTGGTGTTTTATTATTTTGACTTTAGATAGCCTAGACTTCAACGTGAGTGTGTGTGTGTGTGTGTTTTACACAATGTCGATGCATTCAAAACCCAATGCAACTGAGGTTCCAAAAAATTGAACTATATGGTAATTAAAGTTATTTTAAATTTGTTTCAGATTTATTTCAGACGCTTTGGTATGAATAATATTATCAATGATTTAATGACACACCGGCCCTAGACCTCGGATCTCAAGAAATGTACACATGAAAAACGCCATGGAAACCACATCAACCAGTTTGCTCTCCTCTGGTCCAGGTTTAACCAGTTCTGCTGGCATGGGCCGCTCTTCCCCATCACTCCCAGCCCACTTATAAACATCTGCCGGCCAGCCGTGTGTGTGTGTGTGTGTCTGTGCGTGTGCGTGCGTGTGCGCGCGTGCGCGTGTGTGTGCGTGTCGCGAGCGACTCCATTTCCCAGCAGTCAACCGACTGCCGTCCGTCACCCTGTTAAAAATCTCCTAAGTGCTGACACGTTTAAGTATCTAATCCCATTTCCCACCAAGCTCTTGCAAAACCGCCCATTTAACTCTTTTTCAAGCTCACACGCCATCAGTTTTGCTCTCTTTTACCGATGTCCAAGCTAATCATTTTTATAATATAAATCATTAAGTATCACACAAATACATCCCTCTTTAGCAGCAGGAGTGAGCCTACACACATGCACACACACACACACACACACATTTTGGCAAGTGTCCTTGTTTGCGTGCGTATGTGTGCCGGCGCACTTTTATCTTTATTTAGCAAGACATGATTATGTTGTTTGCCCAGATAGAAATGTCACCCTGTGAAAGCAGAGATTAGGCTTTGAGCTGTTGTTGTTTTTTCCCTGTCATCGCCCCCGACAACACCCAGGACCTATAGCTTTTGTTTTCCCGTGTTATTTTTTGCCGCGTCGAGCACCCACTTATCATGTTTTAATGTGGAGTCTCCCACCAGGGAGGGGCCGGGGAGAAAACCCAGCCAGGAAAGCAGGGGCATATCGCTGTAATTAAATTATAACCACACTAACAATCGCACACATAAACAAGAGTAATCGCATAGCATAGAGTAATAGAATAACATTTTCCACACAACATGTACATGAGCGTCCTTGGGCAACATCCTGTGCCCCCCCCCCGCCTCCCCCATCCCTCCCCCTGCACCTGCTTCTTTATTACCTGGGTTGGTAAAACGCTATGAGTCACTTTGGATGAAAACATTTCCCAATTGAATAATTAAAATGAAATTAGGAGCCGAAGGTGAGTTTGAACCCCAATGTCTACAGGCTAACCCTTACCTGCTTATTAATTGCATGAAGGCCTACCTAAAAAAAAACTAAAACCTAACATTGGAGTGAATGACTAAATAGTAAAGTGTTGATTGTTTTTTTCCCCTTCCTTGTGTACCTTATGATGCAGGGTTTTCCCAAAGGTTGAAAGGTCGTGTGTCATGAGAATCTGAGGGGCGGGCGCTACGCCGTGCTAGTAGAGATGATTACCTGCTGTGTCCAGCAGTCCAATCAGAACCAGGCGTTCGCTGGTGTCCCCGGGGGAGAGCGGGATTGTTTGCTTGACTTATATTTTTTACTCGGAGATCAAACTATTGGATAGAGGGATCAGAGGGGAACATATTTGAGGCCTCATGATTTATGAGTTTAACATATCGCGCACGCACGCACACACACACACACACACACATACACACACACACACACACACACACACACACACTCACATTCCACCACAGTTTCCAACTCCAGTTTGTTTTAAATGTATAATTAGAATGGGGGAGAAACGAGTGAGCTTCATGGCAATTAAACTGACATGATGGACAGTAGCTACTAGATAGCAGTTGATGGTGTGTGATCTTGTTGGTGAGAATAGCGCGTTGATGAGTCGTGACCAACCCAAGGCTCTTTGGTGAAAGTGTTGAGTGACATGATGAAACCACATTACCAAACCATGTGATAAAACCGCATTACCGAAAGTCTTACTAGATGATGAAAATAAATTTGACTACATGAACTTTTCGACAATGTCAAGTCCACCAACTTCATCCCGCCAATTCTGCATTCTAATTATGAACGATGAATCACATCAAGTGAAGAAGAGTACATGGTAGGCTTATTATAGTCTTTCTTCGTGGATAATTGGGCTATTTTAGGAAGCCGTGAAGACGTGCCGTTCATTAATTGCATATGTCTTTCACGTCCACTGTTGGTTCATTCTCCACTTCTTATCATCAGTATTATTATTATTATTATTATTATTATTATTGAATATGATTGTTAGCTTCTGACTAGGGCAGCAACTAATGATTATTTGTTCGATTAACTGATTCATTATTTAGTCTATACAAATGGCAAATTGTATAGACTAAATGGCGAATGCCATCACAATTTACCATAGTCCAAAGTGATGTCTTAAATGTGCTTGCTTTATCTGACAAGCAGCCAAGAAAAACTAAAGTATTCCTTTTCCAATGAACCATGAACCAAGCAACAAATCTTTGACTTTAACTATTAATTGATTGATCAGCATTAGATTCGATTCATTTTCATAGTCAATCGATGAATTGACTTATCGTTGCAGCCCTACTTCTGACTACGCATCGGTTCTGCTTGAGTCTCTCTTTCTGTCTCCTTCATCTGCAGTGCTTCTGTGTCTCTCGCCCGGCTCCCCAGGCAACACTGCAGACGAGGGCTGGATGGAAAGTACTTGTGTGCGTGCGCGTGTGTGTGTGTGTGTGTGGAAAAAAAGTGATTGATCTGCACAGAGACCCAGTAGAAGTGGTGTTTTTCCTCTCCCTCAGATGCAGGATTTACTGCCACTAAAACACAGTCTCGGTATTCGCGCGAGGGTAGGAGGGATGACTTGTCCTCGTTGATTCCCAACGGATGGATTACAGACTACTTTTGGGCTAATCATTCGGAAAAAGAGTTGATTCATTTCCCACTTACGATTTATTGTATTTAGAAGTATTATTTAGGATTGATTCATCGGATCGGCTTTTCCAGCAGACAGCTTGATTAAACGTTCTTATCCACGCTACCCCCTTTCATTAAATTGCACGCACGTATAGTCCACACCTTCTGTGTTTTCACTATAAACCAGCTCTTCTTTCCCCTTCCCCTTGCCTGAGGCCTGGTTCTCCCCGCTCCACAGAGGCTATTAGCCAGGATCAAGCACTTCCAAGATAAACCCACCACAGCCATGACTTATCACCCCTAATCCTCCACTCTGGCTTCGTCGAGCCATTTGCAATACACAAAAACATATCTGTCTCGCCTCCTCTCTCTTTCCTCTCCCCTGTCGGTCTCAGTCTCGCTCTCGCTCTCGTTCTCTCTCCCTCGCTCTCTCCGTCTGTCATTTTCTCTCTCTCACACCGTTAACCTCACCTGATCTGTTCACTGCATTTTTATCTCGTTGCGTTTTTCTGTTGCTATGTTTGTCTTATGCATGTCTTTCCATCCGTTCTGGGTTTCTCTTTTTCGGTAGACTGACTTTTTCTCTCCTGTTGGTACAGATACAGACGTTAAATGGACGTCACGTTATAATGCGACATATATTCGACCCACAATTGGCAAAATGTCAAGCACAACGTAACTATCAACATTTTGACAAAACTTGTGGAAGTCAGATGTCACTTCCGAATTCAACCAGTTTCTTTTATCTTGATCGTCTCTCAACTCTCACCTCCTAAGGGACTATTTTCTTTACCTGAACTGCGTGCTGACAAGCTGAGTCCAGAACAGCTAATTTCTAATTACTGACGACTACTGATCTCCTGATATAAGCCTGGACATTTCTAACTGTTGTTAAAATGCACGTCATTGTTTTCGCCTGAGGGCTGACCCTTTCCTAGACATTGACCAGGCCCTCACCACATACTACCGTGTTTAATCTGTACTTGTTAATTGGAAAGGTTCTGGGATGATGAGAGGATTCTGGTTCAACTGGCCTGGTGGAGGTTGCTACATCAATAGGACTTATTTATGTGTACACTTGACTCATACTTGAGGTCAGAATATATATATATATATATATATATATATATATATATATATATATATATATATATATATATATATATATATATTATATATATATATATATATATATATATGTGTGTGTGTATATAGTATGTGTGTGTGTATATACTGTATATGTGTGTGTATATATATATGTGTACAATACATAATGTACACTTAATACGATAGTTGTGTCTATGCAGTCTCAGGTCGGGAAAGACTCTGGGTTTGACGTCTTGTTGCCATCATCTGGAGCCATTGGCAAATCTTTTCGCCAAGTTTAAAGAGAATATATCTGAAAAGATGAATTATTGTTTGGAGGGAAGCCTGACTCGGGAGTCCTTGGTGAACGGTGAGCCAGACGATTTTAACAGAAAACCGAAAATCTGTGAAGCTTTCAAAGTTAAATCAAAAATGTACCGTGTATGTACCACATGTTCACCACAGCGCCGTGATGTTGCATCACCTACGCCGTATTTTCTTTTCCTTCTTTCTTCTTTTAACAATTTGGGAACTCACTTCTTCTGTGTTGTTTTTCATTTCTTGCAATCTCATTTGATGGGCTTTGAACCAACGACCAAATATCCACCCCAGCTGTTTTCCATCTTGCCCTCATGTCCTTATTTTTCCTTCATTACATCATACCTTCATACCAGCATCAGAATCCATCAGTAATCCCCCATGCTCTCTTCAGTGTTGTCTGGTATGCGAGGGCTTTAAAAGATTACACAAGGCAAAATGGATTATGGGTCATTGTTATTAACTACTGTGGGAAGAATGGATCGGTAAACTGAATGTTAAGTCAACGCTGCAACGTTGATTGGTGGCGAGTCGCCAAGCTAGAGGCATTTCTTTAACATCTGTGATCTGGCTCAGATAGGATATAGTAGTACATTTTACATTATCTCCTACTGGACCACTGCACAGCTATAAGTGGATGAGGGGAAATTATCTTAAATGATATCTTTGTGTCATGGATTAAATGGCTTCATACACAACGATCAAGGAAGCGGACAATGACGAGCCTGTTTTTTCTATACAAAAATGTCCATGCGTCATATTTCACACTTGAGTAGTTTAACACCTGCGTGATAAGTCATTTTACTTTGTACTCCAACTAAAAATAGAGCCTTTATCAACAGTAGTCATGTTCTCAGGCCCGCTCGAACACTTTCACCTCCAATTGTCATAATGGCGGGCCTATCAAACCTCTGTATCTGACAGCGAGTACAGGAAGCGTGGAAATAAAAGCCCACTCAGTCCCCTGAAGCTTTGCTCTGACCCAATTACATTATTAAATCCATTCTCCCTCCCGAGTCCACATTATCACAGCACACATTAAGAGCAGAAAACCCTGCCCCATGCCCATGTTCGGGGAAATAGAACCCACTGCTTCAGCTCAAAATGCGTTTTGGGCAGAAAGTGCTAGGAAGGAGGAGGGAGTGGTGTTATCCCCATGGTTACAGTTCGCAGCAACTTTGTGCTTTTTATTTTCGTTGTTTTTTGTTGTTGAGTATGAGACTTATAATGAGCGATGTTGTTTATGAAATGCGCCCGCACACCGCGGCGTAATACCACAAGTGTCCGAGAAGCTTAACCCTCTTGGACGCAGCCAACAACATTATTAGACGGAGCCTCACACATCCACACACACACATCCACACACACACACACACACACCGTGGCGCTGGCATCCCCTCTCGGCTCGTCGTGACGCTGAAGTGCCTCCAGAAAGGCATTTCAACGTCACAAAAATGAACGGGACCTGAGAACGGAGCGGAGAAGAACGTTCCCCAAACGGGTTTAGCGGAGACTGGCAAAAACATTGGATTTTACACCTGTTTTCTCTAAATTACCGTATTGTCGTAACAGTGACAAAATTGCATAAGCTAATATGAAGACACACAAAGGGCCCTATCTTGCACTCAGCGCAATTGACTTTGTACACTGGCGCTTGTACAATTCCTATTTTGCACCCGACGCACATTGGAATTTTCCCTCGCAAGGCGCAAGTCCTTCACTTGGGGAATGAAGTTGCGCTCCGGGGGCGGTTCAGCGAAAACAGGAGGCGTGTCCCGGCGCAAACCTTCCCTGGTGCTATTCTGCACTTTCACAAAACAATTGCGCCACAGACCAGGAAAAACCGAGTCTAAAGTCAGTGGCGCTTATTCAGATGCTATTTTAAGGGCGCATGCTTGGCCATAATCAGGGGGGGGGAGCGCGATTGTTGACGGGGGGGGGGGGGGGGGGGGGGGGGGGGGGGGGGGGGACGGCGGGTGCGGTCCAAAAATCTGGACCGACCCAAAAATAATAATACACAAAATACAAAATAAAATAAAAAAATAATCGTCCGGCCGTTCGGGAAATCTCCCGAACCTGCCGACGGCCACCCGTCCCTGGCCATAGTGTAGTGTGTGTACAACGTGCATACACTTTGCTTCTCTCATCTACAAGGAAGCAGTTCCCATTTTTGCAAACCATACATACAAGCAAAAATATTACCACATATGTGAAAAAATAGACATAAATCTAGCGTACACAGTTACCCAAAAATATTCAGGCAAATAGTAATGACGGATCAAATTAACCTGTTTGACCAATAGTCGCAAGACACATAGGTATATAAGGACACCAGGATGACACCTTTTATTATGCCAGCAACAGCGCGTGAAATGTTTTATAATCGAAAACACACAGAAACACGAAGCGGTGTAACTGAAAGAATATTCGGCATACTGAAAATGCGCTTCAGCTTATTTGACAGAAGAGCTGCATCATCTGTAAGCAGTGCTTGAAGTGGGCACTTTTTCTTGCGTACCGGCACTTGTCACAGGCTGCCCCCCCCATCCCCTCGTCAGTCGTAGGTCCCGGGGTGGGTTATGATCGCGCCCCCCCCCCCCCCCCCCCCCCCCCCCCCGTCGTACACAGTAACCGGCACTTATTTTTCAAGCACTGTCTATAAGCGAAGTAATCTCGGTCTAATGTTAGACCACATTGCAAATACTGTATATCACCATGCATTCAAAACCTCGTGATTCAGTGAGAGTGAGGCCAAAACATCGGAAAGTATGTCTTTGTGACATTTCTTTATTTACATTTTGTCAACGGAAAATGAAAAGCTGAAAAGATTTAAACAGAAGAACTAATTATTTTTCCCTCTGATGGGCATGCGCGCGCTAAGGCGGGATTGGACACGTCTGGGTCCAGTAGTGGCGATGCGCGATGTGCTCGCCATGGAACAAGCGCGCCTGCATTTAAAGGGAATGTGAGCCGACGCTCTGATTGGTTTATTGCACGTTACGCCCAAACCACACCTATAACTAATGTAGCTACTTCAGACCAACCCATTTTAGATTTGCGCTGGGCGCAAGCGTCATTTATCCCGCCGGCATAATAGCAACAGCGCCCAAGATCCGCCCACAAAGCCACTTGCGCTTTGCGTTTCATACTTGCGTTTCAGACCGGCAAAA